>JAUMJK010000430.1:600000-891280 GCA_033558105.1 Coccyzus lansbergi | reverse complement strand
TGAGAGTTTGAGATGTCACGGTGGCTCTCGCGAGAGTTGGGAAGGGGGCGGGAGTTCTCGTTTGGAGGCAGTGGCTGGGCGGGAGTTCTGGCGGAACTCTCGCGAGAGTTGCGCGGCGGCGCGGGCGCGCTCTCCCGTAGAGGCAGCATCCCTTCCTCGCCCTCCGGAGATCTCGCGAGAGCCGCCGAGTTCTCGCGAGAGCGGCGCGCGGGCGGAAGCACGTGGGGCGCCGCGGCTCCCGCCGTTCCCGCCGCCGCCGCCATGGAGGAGCCGCCGGCCGAGCAGGCCTCAGCCGGCCCCGAGTGGAACATCCCCCCCAACGCTCCCGCCTGCATGGAGCGCTTCCTAGAGGGCGCTCACTACCGCGCAGGTAACGGCGAGCGGCCCCGGGCCGCCCGGTGCCCCCGTGCGCGGCCGTGGGCGCTGACCGGGCCGCCGCTCTCGCCTCTCCCGCAGACGGGACGCTGCTGCTGGGAGCCTCGGGCCTGACCGGGCGCTGCTGGGCCGGTTCCCTCTGGCTGTTCGCCGATCCCCGCCGCGCCCCCAGCGAAGGCTTCTGCGCCGCCGGCGTCCAGACCGAGGCGGGCGTCGCCGACCTGTGCTGGGTGGCCCATAAGGGCATCCTGGTGGCCTCCGACTCCGGTAAGCGACAAGCATCCCCCTAAGGGGAAGGAGGAGCCTCTCCCCGGGAAGCAAAGCAGCTGCCTGGCAGCTGCTTTGCTTCCCGGGGCGAGGCTCCTCCTTCCCCTGCCCCTTCCACCCTCTAAACCCACACCAGGTGCCCCTCCCTGTGTTTTCCTTCTAGTGTTTGATGGGAATGGTTGGACTCGATGATCCGCTGGGTCTCTTCCAACCTGGTTGTTCTATGGTTCCACTCTGTGGTTCCACTCTATGGTTCCACTCTATGGTTCCTCCCTGCAAACGCCCAGTGGGTGCCCCCATTCCTCCTGACCACAAAAAGAAAGCATGTTCTCCCCCGCCCCAACCCTCAAAATCACAGAATCACAGAACAACCAGGTTGGAAGGGACCCATCGGATCTTCTAGTCCAACCATTCCTATCTAACACTAAACTGTGTCCATCAGGACCTCATTCGCTTGTCCCTGAAACACTTCCAGGGAAAGTGAATCAACCACCTCCCTGGGCAGCCTATTCCAATGTCCAGTGACACTTTCCATGAAAAACCTCCTCCTAATCTCTAGCCTAAATCTCCCCTGGTGGAGCTTGAGGCCATTCCCTCTTGTCCTGTCCCCTGTCCCTTGGGAGAAGAGCCCAGCTCCCTCCTCTCCACAACCTCCTCTCAGGGAGTTGCAGAGAGCAATGAGGTCTCCTCTCAGCCTCCTCTTCTCCAGGATAAACCCCCCCAGCTCTCTCAGACACTTCTCATAGGGCCTGTTCTCCAGCCCCTTCACCAGCTTCATGGCTCTTCTCTGAACTTGCTCCAAAATCAAATCAAAATCAAGTCAAAGCACATTTCCCCACCACCCCCAAAAGCAAAGCACAATCCTTTCCCGACCTCTAAAAGCAAAGCGTGTTCCTTCCCCGTGACCCCAAAAAGCAAAGAGGGTCCCTCCTGCCTCCCTGCAGGTGCTGTGGAGCTGTGGGAGCTGGAGGAGAACGAAACCCTCATCGTCAATAAGTTCTGTAAATACGAACATGATGACATTGTGATGACGGTTGGTGTCCTGGCTGGCAACACCCAAGCTGTCAGCGGCGGCAGGGACTTCTGGTGAGTGTCCCCAGCCCAGCTGCATGCTCCGGGGCTGGAATCGGTGCTGAGACCGATGCTGAGTGCTAACCGCTGGCTCTTGTCCGCAGTGTGAAGGTCTGGGACCTCCCACAGCAATCGGTGCTGCGCTCCTACAGAGGTGAGTGCCAGGCTGAGCCCATCGCTGCGGCTCCTCCTGATCCCTCACTCACTGCTGAGCTGCCTCCTGGGGCATCGCTGGTTGCCAGACAGTGAAGTTTTCTGTTGATGGTTTCTCCCTGCAAAATGAATGCTGTCAGGCTGAATTTGCCTTGCATCTCTCAGCTTATTTTAGAGTAGCTCTTGGACTGAAATCTTCCTTCCACTTGCATGTAATTGTTTTGAACAGCAGCTCGATAAAGGCAATGCCAATCCTTAGGGATGTGGCATTGTGGTCTGTAGCCATAGTAGAGGCCACACTTTGATCCTCTTCTTCCCAGCCCCCTTGTAACAAATCTTCTGTCTGGGGAGGCTTCTTCATGCTTATGCTCATCACAGGGACTTGGCCTCGGTGGCTCTGGTTGGATTTGGCAGCTCTTCAGTTTCTTAGGAAGCAGTTGGTTATTGCTGAGTAGAAGTTATCGCGTATCTGGGTATAAATTGTTCCTGGTTATGTTGCTGTGCCCTCAGAGACCCTTGGGAATGCGTGGGAAAGTCTGACACAGCCTTTGAGGCTCTCACCCTTTTGTGCTTTTGATAGCTCACTCTGGTTCAGTGTCGTGCGTGGCCTCCTGTCCTGGTAAGGACACCGTGTTCCTGTCCTGCGGTGAGGTAAAGCTACTCCCTGTCTCCATCCACCCCTTACAAACGAGATAGAACTTCAGTTATATCCCAGTTAAACCCCTTACTGAGAAACCACCTACTGTGTTACAAGCTGTATCGCTGCGTTATTTAAATGTTGCAGTCTGATAAAGTCACCAGTCTTCTTAGGGAGCTGATTTGTACAGGTTTGTATTAAAACGTGGGATGGGAGCTCCTAGGTCTGTGCTGGGAATGACTGGAGGAGCCAGCTCACAGTTAACAGCCACATAGTGTAGATGCAAAGAAAGAGGAGGGGGGGGTGTTTACATGTGGGTCAGTAGCCCTCGCACTGTGAACTGTGTTTGATAGGAATGGTTGGACTAGATGATCCGATGGGTCCCTTCCAACCTGGTTGTTCTATGATCTATGATTCTGAGTTTGTGCCTCCCTCCTGCCACAAAGAAATTGTCACATACTTTTTTTTTTTTCCTCCTTCCTGTTGGATTTCTAGGACAGCAGAACGTTACTGTGGGACACCAGATGCCCCAAGCCAGCTACTCGGATTGGTACGTTCCAGCTCACAGTCCCAGCTTGTGTGTGAGATTAGAGGAAACACACGCTTGAGTGTCTAATTTCAGACCTAGCTCTCCCACCATAAAAAAGCCCTTTAAAACCTAAGGAATTCTGACCCTGTTACAAAGCGCAATAAGCTTTAAAGTATTTTGTCTCAGTCCTGACTCTTTTCCCACTCCTCCCAATTTCTTTACTGGCAGTTTGCGGTGCCTGTAATCACCTCCCTACCTCAGTCATGTGGCATCCACAGAAAAGCGACGTCTTTGCTCTGGGTAAGGAGTGATCTTGTTATTCGACCTTCAGCAGGCAAACCAAGGTCTTGCTTTTCCCACGACAGTTCAGTAATGACCTCGTTCTCCCTCCCTCTCTTGAAGGCGACGAGAACGGAACAGTTGCACTAGTTGACACAAGGAATCCCGATTCTGCCCTCAGCTCCAGTGTGCACGTCCGGAGAATCACAGGGTTTGCATTTTCTGGACACAGGTACAGTGTGATCCTGCACCATAGAACATGCCATATGTACACTTCAAAAAGAAGAAAAACAGGAGAAAGTTTCAACTATGAGTTGAAAACAGATAATCGATATTTGTTTAAAAGGGTTTTGAAATGGTTTTGATAGGAATGATTGGACTCGATGATCCAGTGGGTCTCTTCCAACCTGGTGATTCTATGATTCTATGAAAACCTAAAGAGTTTTACACTTCAAAACCTACGAGAGTGCTGGTTTGGGTTTCCTAATCACAAAGATCCATAGTGAAGAATAAACCAAACAGTGTTTCGCTCCTGACAGGCGTGTGAGTGTGAATGAGAACACTTTTGCAATAGGCAGAATTGTTGACTCACTCACCGTGGGGATTTTTCCAGTTGTTGTCACCTCAGCTGGAAGAATCCTGGGCCACTTTCAAACACAGATAGAATATTCGTGTGGGGTGAGCTGGCAGCCTGCAGACGATGAAGAAAATGGGTTTGATAGGAATGGTTGGACTCGATGATCCGATGGGTCTCTTCCAACCTGGTTGTTCTATGATTCTATCTTAAGATCGGTGTTAGTGAATTCATTGTACTTGGGTCAGGCTTACTGAGAAACTTGCTTTTCATGAGTTTATCCTTAAGAAGCTTCTCTGCGTGTGATTATCTTAACCGTGGTCTCATCTGCCTCCTCCAGTTCGCCCTTACTGGCTTCCATCAGTGAAGATTGTTCCGTAGCTGTTCTTGACGCAAACCTCTCAGAAGTGTAAGTACCGCACAAAGCGTATTCACTGCTGGAGCTCTTTGTCTTGCTGCCTTAAGTTAATTATTTATATGCATGCTGAGTAGATGAAAATATCACTTAAATTGGGGAGAATCATCCTAATTGTAGCGAGATGGGCTGGGGGACTTAGCAGGGCTGGATTGATGGTTTGACTTGATGATCTTAAAGGTCTTTTCATCCAAAACCATCCTATAATTCTTATCACACAAGCTCCTAAACTCAGGGACAGTACTTTATGGCTAATGGATTGCTCTTGTTTTCCAGGTTCAGAGACCGTTCCCATCGAGACTTTGTGAAAGGTTTATCGTGGTCGCCTTCAGATGACGACCTGCTCACTACAGCCGGATGGGATCATCAGGTTTTACATCACACTGTCCCCGTAACAGCCGGTGAAGCTTCTGGAGTCAACTGTGTAAAAGAATAGTTTTATAAAGGCATTTGTCCAGATTCCTTCCTGGCATTCCTTTGATTCTGGTGGAGTCGAAGGTATGTGTGACCTGGAGCAGATATGGTCTGTTGTCTGCCTGGAAGCTTGTGATCGAGAAGGTTCCTATAGTAACTTTGAACTAGGCCTAAGTTAGATACGAATCAAGCTTTACCCTCTCAGAAGTTGGCTTCACCTCTGATGAGACTCCAATATGTTATTGAGGAAAAAAATATGACTTGAGGCACAGAGGAGACTTGGAGAGAGAGGGAATTAGGTACAATTAAAAAAAAAATATATACCCAAAAGACTCAGTTCCTACCCCAGTTTTCCATCTGTGGAGTTAACGGAAACATTTTTGAGGCGGTTGAACACAAAACCTCTTACTAGTTGGATGCAGGAGCCTCCCCCTTGAGCAAAGTTCTTTGCTAATAAATCAGTTCTTCCAACTGAGTGGGAAGGCAGGTTAGAATGTAAGGACTAGAAGGGTTCTGCTCTTGGCCTCGATGCAGCACATGGTTTAAAGGGTCACTGTCTGCTGTTGTGGATCCTGTGGGGAGCACCCTCGGTGCCCTTCTCCTCCCTTAACGGGTGTGGGAAGGGCTGTGCCCGGAGCCTGGTGTGTTGTGTGAGGATGCTGGCAGGAGCCCTGGGATCAAACACCTTCAGGATCGTGGGGACACATGCTGAGACGCTGGGCCCTGTGATGCTCAGCAGCTCGAAGGGGCTGTCGCTGCCGCATGTGGAAAGCCAAGGGACGTCAGCAGCTGCCGTGCTGTTTGACACTGTGTTTCTGAAGACAACCTACTCCAACAACGTTTGTGAATAAACGTGTCTGTAAGGGAAAAACTGGACTAAGGACCTCGGTTTTCATTTGCTTGCTCCTGTCGACGGACTCTTCTTGGTGGTAAATGAGACCCTTTATGTGATGAGTGACTTTGTGCTGGAGACAGAGGGGACCAAGCACTTCGCCAATCTCCAAAACAGACTCCACATAACCCTTGGAGGTGTTTTTTGTAACCTACCACGCTTTTCAGACTAAACTGTTTCCCTGGAACGTATTTAACTGACAATAATCCCTGCTCTGCATGCATGGCCTCTGCTCTAGCTAGGCTTGATCCAGCCTCCTATTTCCTAGGCAGAATAAAGCTGGTCCTAACTCATGAAAAAAGAAATACTATTGAAATGAATGCTACTCCTGGTACTTTACATGATAGCAACGCTACAATGTGCACTGCTTCCAGAGGGCTTATCCCTGCAGAAACAGGTTTTAGTTGTTCCAGAGTCCTCAATTAACAATAGGCAAAGTTAACTTTCCCAGGCTCTTAAACTCTTTTTTTTAAACCTTGTTTGCCGCTTTTTTAATCCCTTTGGCATTCAGGTGTTCCCAGGGCAAACTCTGGTCTAGCTCAGTGCAGGGCAAGGAGAGGGGAAATGATTATAAAAACTGACAAATTCGCTCAAAAGCGCCCCTCGAACAACCACAAACCTTACCTGTTGGGGACCTCTGGCACAGCGAGAGCTGAAACGGATCTCGTGCTGTTTGCGATAAATGTTTTGTTGGTGAAAGTGGAAGATGGGTTTAAGTCAGCCATACTTTCCATTTGGAACTGGGTTTGAGTCTCACCAGTGGTGAAGAGCCAGTTGAGATCATTCACACCGTTAAAGTGATTATTTCAGTCCCTGAAATTAAAGCCATTATTAAATAAGTGTGCACCACCTTAGTGTTGGGTGCTGGGGTGCGATGAATCCTCAGTGCCTCACCAGGGCTAGTCCTGCTTGGTTTCCTTTCCAGAGCTTGGAAGCAGAGTTTCCATTGTGCACAGCTAGAAGGAAACACTTCAGATGTCAAATATTAAGCTCTAGAGTTCCACATGTTGCTACCTTGTGAGTAAAGCACAACAGCGCGTGGCAAAACCAGAATGTAAAGGTCATATAGACAACAGGTTGTTATTGATTGATTAATCCTGTTTTTACAGTTGTGTAAAAGCCTTGTGTGGCAGCACAAAAATGTAACACAAAGGAATTGGATGCTGTTCAGGGTCTGGGATACTTCTGTACGTACACTGTGGGTAGAGTAAACGCTTCAAGATATCCATTATTCTCTTCCCTCGCGGGGAACCTGTTTCTGCAGCCAGACACAGATAAGAGAGAGAAGAATGCAAATATAACCTTGGGGGGCAGAGAGAAACAGCCCCTGTGAAGCCAAGGCTGCCTTTTGCCTTCTGCTTGCATTGCTCACACTGCGTTTTTAGGTACAATGTTCTTGTTAGGACTTGCAAATAACTAATGGAAAGAACTATTTATAGAAGTGGTACAGGTTTCTCTAACCAGCTGGGCGTGAGGGGTGTTTCTGGAGCCACCCCTTCATTCCCTCATCCGGCTTCCAAAAAATGAAATGGCCACAGGGTTTGTATCAACAAGGATCAAGCAGGAATTGGACCAGGTTGAATCACGGGCTGCTGCTGAGGCCGGTTTGAGTGGTTTCCCCAGACTTTTAATTGTGCCCAGAGCTCGGTCTCGCGGCAGACGGACACTTAAGCAATAATGAATAAAACGCCATGAAATCAAACAATGCGTCCAGACATACTTAATGCAAGAAGGTTGGTGTTCAGCGGCACTCAAATAACAGACTGTTCAGCACTTCACAAGTTAAGCTCTTGGCTGTACTACATCAGCAGGTGCTCCTGGGGAAAAGGCAGCTGCAGGGGATCATTTAAGTTCTATCAAGACTGAACTGTGATAGGGAGCTGGAGTGAGAATGGTTCCATTGTCAGGCCTCAAGATCACTTTCAGCACCGAGATTGGGCTGTGAGGGTAACCTGTTTCACTCTCCCTTCTCTATTGATGTATTGATAGGGTGAAACAGCTGAGATGGAGCAGAAAGGAATCCAGTACAGGTTCTCTCTGTGCTGTACAAGGTTACCTGATAAAGGAAGAGGGAGCTCTCCCCATCCTGCAGCCAGGACTCGCTCTTCCTTACAGATTAAAGCAAGTGCTTTGGCTGCCAGCAGCTCAGACAGTGGTTTCTTTGTAAGGCAAACAGCTCCAACTGTCCCAGCACCAGCATCTTCTTGTCACCGAAACACTAGAACCGCAATCACAAGGAGCCAGTACGGCCCAGAGTGTTTAAAGAACAGAATAGTTCCACTGCCATTCCTCTCAACCAGTTTTACCACTGTTAGTTCAGCCCTGGCTGATTTATTTACATCTTGGGCTGCTACACGCTGCTCAAATGAGTGTTCTGCTACTGGATAATGGATAGTCCATAAAAATGATGGATGTTATGATTAAATATTAGACTATTTAGGCATACACGGCTGCTAGGAACACAGCCCTCCACACTCCCTGGGACAACTACACGGGGATTGTGTATCAGGGTGAAATAGTAAATGTGAAATTCAAAGCAGGTGCCAGTGCTAGAGTTTCACATTCCTAAGAAAAAAAAAAAACCCACTTAAGGTTGGGGATACCCTCAAATTTAGGAGAATCGGAGGGGGAAGCTTGCACACACATCCAATTCAGGGTAAAGTCAGTCCTGGAGGCTGAAGTCTCCCAACAAGCCTTTAAATTTAAATCTGCTTTTGGGAATTGGCAGTTATTAATTTGGGAGAAATTTAAAAAAAAGTTATGGAGAGAATAACCAAGCAGGTTGCAACATCCTCCCTGAGAGGCTGGTTTGTTTTGTTTCAAGTGAAACTGGTGAAACTCCATCCAGTGTTAAAACACAGCCCTGAAGCCACTCAAACAGGATCACAGCTTCGCTTCTACATGTGAGAATCCTTAGATGCTCCTCACATGGAGCAACGTCCTCGATTTAAGGGAGGAGGCTACTCTACAGCCTCTGCAATACCCAGACAGCTACTCTATAGCCTCTTCTCTCCATAAACCAACACCCAGATATTCAAAACGGGATATTTCAGTCCTGGCTGCAGTAAACACACCTAAAAAGCTTCCATCACTGCAACTCACTGGCATAAAGACACCGTTTGGATTCGCTATCGCACCAACGAGGATACTTGTGTTCTTGTTTTATTCACAACACAGTAAAGTTCAGAACATTGGAAGGTCTGAAACAGCTGTTAAATTATCAGGGAAAGCTGGAAATAGAAAAAAAAAAATAGAGCATCAAAGACAAGACAACAGAATTCGACCATGAAGGAAAATCGATCACTGAGTTTGTTTTGACCTGTAGAGCAGAGCGATGACACATGCACCTACACGCACTGGATAAACCAGAGCAGGACAATATTTTATGGTATCAAGAACAGAAAGTGCTTTCCGTAGAAGTAGACTAATGTCTCAAAGTGCTTTTAGTTTGCCAGTGATTAGAAAAACATTCTCTAGAAGTTTTTACAGCTATCTTACAGCGATTGGCAGCACGGGGGGGAAGATGATCTATTTCTAACCCCAGGAAGCTATTCAGATCTTTGGTCAGCGGTCGGGAGCCCGTACTGCTCGCTCAGGAGTACAAAATACGCTCCTCAAGGCTATCTGATTTCCCACTCCACAGCCACTGCGAGCTCCAAGCAGGATGTAGAGCTGGGCTGGCGCATGCGCCCAGCACCCACAGAGATGTTTATGGAAGTATTTCTCACCCCGGGAGTGTCCAATACCTCAGCACCACACCGGAATTTACCTTCTCGTCCCCCACATGAGGCAAACCAAAGCAAATCTCAGCACAGCAGCTTATAAGGACTGTGGGGCTGGGCTTTTAGAGGGGTTTATGTGGGTGTGAAGAGGCAAGGGACCCCTCAAGGAAGGCACTGCCGGCACAGCACCAGCTGATGGAAGAAAAGGACTGGGCACAGGGCAAGGTGCTTCACCCACCGCAGCCTTCTCCCACGGGGAAGAGCCACCAGCAGGAGCACTGACAGTGACCAAAAGGAGCAGGAGAGCCAGGCTTGTGCTCCCGAAGCCGCTCCCTGGAGAAGAGGCCTCAGACCAAGGGGCAGAGCTGTGCCCGGCTCAGCGGGACAGGCACTGGAAGCCAGGAGCTGTTAAGGCATCAGAATAGTTCATTTGCTCCAGGCTGCTGCAGGCAGCACGGACAAAAAAGCTCGGGCTCTAGGCATCCCAAACCCCATTTCTATCCCCTTGGCCTCACATTCTTATTGCGATTCCCCTACGATTGGCTATAGGCTGGCTTGCTCCCACAAGGCACTTCTCCCTGCTGGTTTCTCCTCACTCCTAAGCACGTGGGATATAAACCAGATGAGAAAGAAAAGCAAACCAAAAGCAGTGTCGCCAGGAGCGATGCTCTTCAGAGAGAACTAAGAGTGCTTTTTGACATCCTTACAAGACCTACCAGGGTATAATACAAAGGGGGGAAGAGGAGAAGAAAAACCACATTCGCTCACGTAACAGGACAGCAGCCGGTGCTCTGCAGTAACCACCCTCCGTAACAGTCTTTTGAGAAGAGTCCAAGTCCCAGGTTCACCCCAACCTTCTCCGTCGGTAGATTCAAGCAGCGCATTTGCAGGCTGGGATCATCCCTGGTGCCTGTGGAGGATGCGACCCACCCAGGCACCTGCTCATCCCTTCCCAGGTGGGTAGAGGTGGAGGAGCAGCCCTGTAGGTGACCCTATCGGTGGCCGCTCTGGTAGGCGTAGGAGATGGGCTGTCGCGCACCAGGCCTGACCGTGAAGGTGTTGGTGGGTCCACTGTACGGCGAGGTGCCGTGGGCAGGTCTGGAGGGGAAACAGAGTGAAAAGAAATCACTAGATGCCAAGCAAACTCTTTGTTTTCATTCAAAAGTTCTTTTTAACCCCGCTCCCCTCTATCGGAGCAGTTTTACATCATCTCCCATCTCAATATGGCAAGGAGAGGGTAATGGGTGCCAGGGTTACGGCTGCACCCCGGACCAAGGCGGTGGGTGCAGCCCCGGCTCCAAATCTAAGGAACCAAGAGGACAGGGGAGGGCTCAGCTGAGGAGAACACGCACCTGCCGACAGGTGAGAAATCCCCGTTCTGCCCCTTGAACTTGGCCTCAGTCCCGGCGCTGCTGTAGGTCACGGCCTTCGCCGTCGCATCCAGGGATGTTCTCCTGCCCTGCGCGCTGGAGGGGCCGTTCCGGTGAGCAGAGCCGAGGCGGCGGGCGGCCTCCCCGCTGCCATAGGACAGGGTGGGCCGGGGCGCAGGGGCTGCCCGGGGGTACGAGCTGTCGGACTCCGAGACGTACAGGCGCTTCTTGATGAGCGGGCGCGGGGCCGGAGCGTGGCCAGCGTAACCGGCAGAGCTGCTGCCATCTGGGTAGCGGGAAGCGAAGTCGCTGTTCCTCCTGCTGTTCTCCGAGGGCAGCGGGGCCGGCGGCTCGCGGTTGCCCCCGTAGCCATAGCTTCGGCCATACCCAGGCCACCTGAAGTACCGCGGTGGCTCCGAGCTCCGGCTGTAGTCGGGGAAGCTGGGGCACTTGCGGCTTTCTTCTTGGCTCGGCAGGGACCCCTCGGCCTCATCCACTTCATTGCTGAATTCGGGGGGTGGGGGGATAATCCCAAAGTCCAGCACCGTCTCCCCATTCTCCTCCTCATCCTCCGTGCCGTGCCGGGAGGTGCCCAGCTGCTTTGGCTGCCCCATGTCGAGGAGACCCTGCAGGAGGCTGGAGGCAGCGGCTCGCCGGGGGCCGGGGATGCTCGAGGATTGTGCTTCGCCCGCTGCCCGCACATCCCTGCCCTGCTCCGAGGAGCTGGAGAAGGATGGAGGTTTGCTCCACCCTGACCCTGTCACACCCGCCCCGGGTGGCCGTGGCACCACGATGAAGGAGCAGGGCTTGGATTCGTGGCGGTAGAAACTGGTGGAGGTGGTGTCGGATGAGGCACTGCCATATTTCAGCAGCGGCTTGGCCCGTGGCCCGGCTGCCACCTCCCCAGGCTGGCGGCCCCGCTGGGCACGTTGCCGGGCTGCCAGGAGCAGAGCCATCGGGGAGCCGCGCTCCACCGGCTCACCCGTCACCGGGTGGATCAGAACCTCCTCCTGCCCTGCTCCCGAGGGGCTCGGCGGGCGCCGGGCTGAGCTCGTGGGGCAGGGCGGCTCCGGGGGGCCTGTGGGGCAGGGCGGTTCGGCCGAGCTGGCCCCAGTCCGGTGCACTTTGTACTGGAAGATGGAGGTGTCCAGTTGGGGCACTGGGCTCTGAGCGGGAGAAACGGGAGGCGAGGGGCAGGTGGGAGCAGGGGGCTCCTCTGCTGCTCCCTGAGGTGGGTCTGGGGCGCTCACGCTGCTCTCGGGGGATCCAGGAGCAGGGGTTGAGGTCTCTGTAGCCTGCCTAGTGGCAGGAGCAGGATGGTCCTCGTGCCCTGTTTCATCCTTCTCCACAACAGCTACTGGCGCTGGGAGATGGCTTGGGGCTGGGTTTGGTGGAGCCAAGTCATCCGGGCCACGGGGGCTCTTCCTCGCGTCTGGGGGGCTCTTCCTCGCGTCTGGGGGGCTCTTCCTCCCCCACAGGGTGCTGCTGCCATCCTTGCTGCCCTGCTTCTGCCCACTGAGCCCCGCGGCAGGTTTCCCTTCTTTCTTCAGGGACAACACAGCCTCCAGCTCATTCCTGATTTCCATCACGCTGCGGCTCTGTGTGGCAGTGTTGCTGTCTGGAGCAGTGGGAACCGTGCTGGGAGAGCCTCCCTTAGCACTGGGAGCTCCGATGGGCACCTCCTTCTTAGTCTCCCCTCCCATGAGTGACTGTGCGTCCTTCCCGGTGGATCCGGTGAGTTGGTGTCCGTTGAGCCTGGGCTCGTGGCTGGTGGCATGTTCGGCAGTGCTGGCCGCAGGCCGGGGAGCTGCTGGCTTCTCCGTTGGCCTCTCGTCCCTCCGTGGGGAGCGCAGGAGAGCTGAGAGCTCGTCCCGCAGCTTGTTCAGGTTGCTGGCATCCTTCCAGTCATCATCATCATCATCATCATCATCCATCGGGTAGTCTGGAGGGGGAAGGTCCAGGTCATTTGCAGAGAAAGATTCAGACGTTGGAGAAGAGTCTCTCTCCGCTGGTTTTGGCTGTGGAACCTTCTCCGGCTCAGTTGCTGGCGGCGGGGATGGGCGACCAGCAGGATTGGTCCCCTGGCCAAGCCCCGGCTTGGGGCTGAGCGGTGGGGGTGTGGGCACAGCCGGCTTCGCGGTGGTGTGTCTCAGCGGGGGATTCCTTTGCTCGGCTTCTCCCCCTGCGTAAGCCTTGGCCGCGGGTCTGATGGTGAAGCAGGGTGGGAGAGGCGGCCGGGCGTGAGGCTGCCGGCTGGGCTGGTTCTCCTGCACGGGGATGGAGGAGGAGCGGGCTGGGGCCGGCGGGGGCACCTTGAAGGACCTGGGGAAGGTGAGGTGGGGCTCGGGGCACTGCTTGGGCTGCACGCTCTCCTTCGGGCTGGGCTCAGCCGCCACAGTCTCGGCAGGGCAGAGCGGCCCCTCGGCATCCGCTTGCCTCATGTTCAGCATCGTCTCAGACTTCCACTTGGAGATGCCGGTGGTGAAGGGTCCCGGGGTACGGTTGGGCTGCGAGGCGCCTGGCGGTGCTGGGGGGATGAAGTCTGGAGGAGCCGGCGTGCTGGGGGGGGACAGGGCAGAGCCTGGAGGTGGTGGAGGTGCCACGGAAGGCGGTGGGGGCACCATCTCAGGCGGTGGGGGCACCATCTCAGGCGGTGGGGGCACCATCTCAGGCGGTGGGGGTGCTGGTGGCAGCATTTCGGGTGCTGGAGGCGCTGGTGAGGCTGGAGGTGGTGGTGCTGGTGTTGTCGGAGGGGGCGGTGGAGGCACCGATGGTGGTGGAGGGATGTCTTCATCCAGGTCATTCTCCTCCAGAGCCTGTGGGCGCAGATCCCCCACCGAGCTGTACATTCGGTGGTTCCCATTGATCTGGGAGCTGGAGCCTGCAAAGAAGAGCAAGAGCACCGTGGTGTGAGCATCTTCTCCATCAGCACGGCCATGGCCACATCACCTCTGGCCAGCGATTTGAGGAAGCCAGGTTTTTAAACCGTGCCCAACCAGAACGGCCACTATGCCTCACCTCTTAGAAATTAATGAATTTCCAATAATTTAAAAAACCAATTAGTAGCAGACTCTTCTAGCATGAAAATCTCATGATCAAGCTGTCTGCTCCAGAGCTCCGTACACGCATGCTTCCCTCCCCGAGCGCAGTGCTGGGCACTTAAGGCACTCGGCACCATCCAGGGCTCGACCAAGAAGATCCCTTACCAAGAGTTGCTTTTTCCTCAAAGCCTTCTGGCACCGACGGCGTCGGCACAGCCACCCCGTGGGACTCCTGGGCATTCTGCAATAGGTGAGAACACAAACTATTTAGTTACAGGTCTTAGGAGGAGCGGCTGAGGGACTGGGTCTCTTTATCCTGGAGAAGAGGAGGCTGAGGGGAGACCTCATCACTCTCTACAGCTCCTGGAAGGCGGTTGTGGTGAGGTGGGTGCTGGGCTCTGCTCCCAAGTCAGACGTGATGGGATGCTCACCATCAGCATTGTTAGCTTCTCACCATTCGTGTTCTGAGCACATTTCATAGAATCATAGAACAACCAGGTTGGAAGGGACCCATCGGATCTTCTAGTCCAACCATTCCTATCAATTGAATCACTCCCAAGGAGTTGGTGGGTTTTTCTCTCCCAGCAAGCGCTGCCAGCTCATGCCACAGTCACACGGTGACGTCGCAGACAAGATTCCAGCTCATTGGGAAACCGGCACCAACATCTCTGAACACCCTGGGGAAAGCAGCTACCTGCATGGTTTGTGTGTCACTCTCAATTACTCCCTTTGCGTTCACACTGATAACTCAGCAGTGCATTTAGCTGGTCTGGGACTGAGCAGTTAGCTCACACGTTTGTAAGGATGCTCCCAGCCAGGGCACTTTGGATAATTCCAGCCACCCACCCCGAGATATTCCTGGCCTGCTGACTCACCTGGAGTGCTGACCAGGGCTCCTACGCCTGCCAGTAGCACAAAGCTTCTCTTTCCCGTTAGTGACTCAGCAGTGAGATTGCTCTGCAGAGGGACCGGAGCCGCTCACAAAACACAGACGAACGCACCCGTGTCCGAAACACAAACTGCTGCTGACCCAGGCTGTCAGCACAGATTGAGGCAAAGGGCTGGGATTTATGGCAATAACACTCCATGCGCAGCAGCCAGGGACTCACCACCCCTGTCCCAGGCTCTGGGGTCTCCCCCGTTGCGCTCCTGCTCACCCCAGGCAGCTGTGAACATCTCGATGTGCAAAGGGAATGTTATCCTGCTCCGTCTGCTCCCTGGATTGCTGCACACCAAAGCCTAGAGAGCGACTGAGCCCCTGCCCTTTGCCTTTCACTGGCATTATCGCTATTTTTACAAGATTCCAAAGTCTCCTCGTTCAAAGGTCGCGCAGGGTTTATCCAGCCGGCCCCATCCAGGGCTAGAACAGATCTGTTAGCAGCAAAACATCAGCCTAGGTGAGTCGTAGAGCCTTATCTAAGACCTCTTTGCTGGTCCCAAAGACACAGTGCAAAGCTGAAGAAAGATCCTTAACTTGAGCTGAAAGCCAGAGGGGAGACAAAAAGCCAACAGAGGCACTTCATGAGTCAATAATGAGACTGTCCAGAGTAATGAGATAAAAAAACCCCGAGAATAAAGAGCCAGCAGTGCCCATTTGCTATGGAAATGCCTCGCTGCCAGGCTCTGGAGCACACTGAGGATCCCTGGGATGTCTGGGAATGAATTATAAACAACATACACATCACATGTTTGGATAAGAGTAGAAAGGGACGGCAGTCGGAAGAGATCTATGCAAAGCTGGAGGAAAGGGTGTTCACATTTCATAAGTTTTGGACGTGTCATTTTGACAAGACCTAAAAACTGGGCGAGCCTGTTTCACACCAAGAATTTCTGCTGCAGTTTGCGAACGCTCAGCATCTCGCCCCGAACCCACCCAGCCTCGCGTCACGAGCTGGCTCCTGAAATGGAAAGCATCCCCAGCACGCTGCCGGCCTCCCGAGCTGACTGGAAAGATCGGTTCCCCGCGCCGTGTTTGCCAGGGGTGTGCCAGCCCAGCACACCTCCAGCTGATGGAGAGCAGCTCTCTGCGCTCCGGGTGGTGCCAGGAACCTGCCTTTCCGGTTCGTGGTACCTCCACGGGGTTTACGTGCGCCCAGGATCCCGCTGGGGCCAGCTTTCCCTGTAACCACCAGGAATCGCTTTTCAGTGCTGGAACAGAGGGAGGGATCAGGGAATCACAGAATGTCCTGAGCTGGAAGACACCTACAAGGACCAACAAGTCCAGATGGAGAGGAGCCTGCTTGTCCTCATGGTCCCCAGCTGCCCTGGTCTTTTGGAAGCCTGTGCTTTCCATTCATTGAATGAACTAGGTTTAAGGTGTTTACAAAAATCCACACCAAAACACAAGTGCTCAGCATCCTGAGATCTCACAGAGGCCAAGGGTTTCTCTGAATGTGAACAGCTACCCCTGAGCTTGTTCTGAAGCAGAGCAAGGGCAGTTTGCTGCTTAACTAAAGGAATTTTAGGTAAATTCCCCAGAGAAGCAGTGGCTGCCCTGTCCCTGGAGGGGTTCCAGGCCAGGTTGGATGGAGCTGGGAGCCCCTGAGCCGCTGGGAGGTGTCCCTGCCCATGGCAGGGGTGGCACTGGATGGGCTTTGAGGTCCCTTCCAACCCAAAGCATTCTGCAATTCTAATTTATTCGGCTGGGATGCCAAGGCTCTGCCGCAGCTGCAGTGCCAGGGGAGGGCAGGGGGACGTGGTGGTACCCGAGAGGCTGGCAGTGAAGCCCCCTCTGCTGCAATCCCTGCTGTGACTCACTTGGGACTCCAGGTGGTTCAGGGTGAGGGAAGCTAGTCCGTGCGGGCACACGAAGCCCCGCGAGGGCGGCTGCCGGGCAGGGTGTGGGCACCCTCCTGACTCACAGCTTCTCAGGCGGCTGCTTCTCAGCCTCCCCCCGCACTGGGGGGTGTGGTGGAAAGAAAGGGTTAAGGCGAGAGCTGCAGAACAGCCCAGTGCAAGTATGCATGTGGCAGCAGGAGTGTCTGTGCCAAGTCACATCATCATCAAACCTAATCAAAATAATGCAAATACCCAACACAGACTGGTCCTTAAAAAATGTTGCTTATTCCTGCTCGTTTCTTCAGTCAAACCTGTTACTCTTGGAAGAAAAAAAAAAAACAGGAGAGGGACCCTCGTAAGGGCAGCGGAGGGGAAAGAGCCCTGCAAGTGACAGGAAAGCCCCAATGCTGGGGTGACAGTCATGTAGGTGTCCCAGGCACATTTGTGCTCTTTATTCCTCTACCACACACATAAGCATTAAAGCTGGAAAAGATCTCTAAGATCTTCCAGAACAATCATCAGCCCAGTCCCACTGTGCCAGTCAAACCATGTCCCAAAGTGCCACAGCCACACAAGTTTTGAAACCCTTCAGGGATGAAGACTCCACTGCCTCCACTAGTAAAGCATTCGAAAGCTCTAAAAAGATGCAATAGAGCAGTTGCACCCTAAAAACCTGATCATAGAATCATAGAACAACCAGGTTGGAAGAGACCCATCGGATCATCGAGTCCAACCATACCTATCAAACACTAAACCATGTCCCTCAGGATGATGTGCCCCCCCCAAGTCTGTGTGCCCAGAGCAGAGTTTCCCAGGCTCCCATCCTACCGTTACCTGACTCGGAGCCCAAGTGAGATCTTTCATCTGCTGTGATCTTTTGGAAGGCAGCACACAAGGCACAACCCTTTTGCAGAACCCGTGTAATCCCATAACCTCCTAATTATGCCCTCAAATAGATATATAAACTCCCTCCCCAGTTGTCCTCCAGATGACACCTGCACAACCCCATTAACTCGTAATTGCAGCCAGGAGACAGCAGGCCAGCCCATTTTCTGCTCTTGGTGATGGTTCCTCTAAACAAGGAAGATTTAAAGGGAAAACCATCCCTGGCTCTCGGATTTTGTCAGGACGAAGGGCTTTTAAGTGTTTTGCTGCCTTCACCGACCTGCGTGCATCAGTTCAGATTTAGCTGTTGCCACCTCCAAGCTACCTGTGAGTAATCCCACCCTTCCCTGCACCCGTCAGGGGACGAGAGCGCTGGGAAGGTGGGATACGATGGGGATGAAAGCTGCTCAGCACTAGAGCCAGTTGTGAGCACGTGTGGCTTCTGGAGCTGGGTTAGAGCCACCTCTGGGTCTGGCCACGCCGGCTCTCACTGCTCCAGTCCCCACAGCAGCAGCTCTGCAGGGAATGGTTTCCCTGGCTAGAAAATCAGCCTCCCAGCCACCTGCTGCATCACCTCCTCCTTCCTCTGCTGGAAGGACAGCTTTGCCATCGCCCTCTCCAGCAACTGGCCTGATCCAGAGGGAGATACCACCAGCATCAATTAGAAAAGCGCAGCGCTAGCCAAATCTATCATCTACGGGCTCAGCAAATGTTTTAATTGAAAATACGAGTCTGACGATGCTTGTGTCTCTCGCCCAAGTATCTCGCCTATGTCCCACACAGCCTTGTACTCAAATCACCTCCTAATCCCTGCTATCCAGCGTTATTATAGAGTGGTTTGGCTCTTCATTTATTTTCTCCCCTGGGGTGGAGGATGAGAGCAGCAGCCAGCCCGGCTGGTTCTGAGCACCAGTTACTTGTGCTGCCGTAACGAATCCCAGCGGCGAGGCGGATACTCACCAGGGGTAAGAAAGTCAGGAGCGGCCGGACTCTCGGACGAGGTTTAAGTGTCGCTGTGCCAGAGTCGGTTGTTGTCCCGAAGCGATTGTCCCCATAGTACACTTCAATCACCTCACCTGGGGGAAAGAAGAGACTGTTAGCAGCAGCACAGGCTTTGAGGCAACAGGAAAAACAACACTGGACAACACCTTACATTAAAAAGCACTGTGAAGGTGCTTTCTTTGATAGGAACGGTTGGACTCGATGATCCGATGGGTCCTTTCCAACCTGGTTGTTCTATGATTCTATGAGGAATTTGGTGTATCAGCTCCAAGGAATAGGCAAACCCCATCAGACTGAGGGTGTTTTGGGGCCGAGCTGATAGGAGGAGAAAGGTCCTAGGTGAGCAGGACTCTGCAAAGGTGCTGGAAGCCCTGACACACTCCTGCACCCTTCCCAGAACTCCAGGTGCTCGAGTTTAAGGAGCACAGTCATCAAGACTTTTCTGAGAGTCTTATTTCTAACAGTAGCCAACGTAAATTTACCTAAGGAGCATCAAAAGTGAGCAAAAGCACTTGATTCACTCCCCACCCAGATTACATTTAGAGAAGAAAAATGCTTCAGGAGCAACTGGATCATCTCTTTGTAATGTCGCAAGGCTCTGACACCCAGGAGAGCAGGAGCGGGTCCAGGGCTGATGCCCACGGAGGTGACCAAACCCAACTCGTAAGCTCAGGCTGGGATCAAGGGGAGAGGCAGTAGCAGGGTCTGACCAGCAACCACAGCGGCTGGAGGGAAACCTCTGCCTTCTTGCTGACCTCAGTGGGCAGAGCAGCCGCACCGAAGCCCAGAGCTCCTTACGGGCTCTCCACGCAGCCCTATCCAGACACCAGGTCCCTGCAGTGCAGAGGAGAGGGACAGCAGAGGTGTCCCTGCCTGCCTGCTGCTTTCTGCAAGCAGGACCAGGGGGAGTGAAGGGAAACGCTCACTGCATCACTGGGACACAGGGATGTGAATCATAGAATCACAGAATCACCAGGTTGGAAGAGACCCATCGGATCATCGAGTCCAACCATTCCTATCAAACACTAACCCATGTCCCTCAGCACCTCATCTACCCGTCCCTTAAACACCTCCAGGGAAGGTGAATCAACCACCTCCCTGGGCAGCCTATTCCAATGACCCTTTCTGTGAAGAATTTTTTCCTTACATCAAGCCTAAACCTCCCCATGTGGAGCTTGAGGCCATTCCCTCTCGTCCTGTCCCCTGTCCCTTGGGAGAAGAGCCCAGCTCCCTCCTCTCCACAACCTCCTCTCAGGTAGTTGTAGAGAGCAATGAGGTCTCCCCTCAGCCTCCTCTTCTCCAGGATAAACAACCCCAGCTCTCTCAGAATGGGACACGCAAGGGAGGCTTTCCCATCTGTGTTTTGCTGCCACGGGCTGGAGGCAGTGGGAGGGAGGTCCGGCAGCTGCTCTGCCTGCTGTGGATGGACACCTGCACCATCCTCCGCTTGCTGCTGGAGCAATTTGTTTCTGGCGCCTGATAGGGCTGGCACTAGAGGACAAGGCGTGCTTGCCACGATGCTTTCACACTTCAGCCTGGTGTACAGAGAAAGGCTCTGCACATCTCCCCATGAAACACTCCCATGAACGGAGAGGCCGTGGCAGCAGGCAGGCAGCAACCCTGGGCTTGGAAGAAGGAGAAGTCATCGGTTCCCAGCCCCGTGCATCAGTTCCCAGCCTCGTGCATCAGTTCTCGGTTCCCAGCCCTGTGCTTCTACCTTGAGCCACACCTTTCGGGCCGGTTTATTTCTGACAGCGAATAAAGCTCATAAAATTAGTTTAATTACGTTCTTTGTGTCTGATTAACAGCGGGGAATTAACAAGCAGAAGAAGCACTGAAGCACGTAAACCCCACCTTGGCTGGGAGGAGATACACAAATACTTGGTAGCCAAGGAGACCAACTTTAAAGCAAATGGGAAGTTTGAGGAAGGAGGGGAGAGCGAGCAAAGCGATTGTGATCAGAAAGAAAACTTGCAGGAGGCTTCCCACCTAAGAGATGGTGATAGTGGGTTTGGGGAGAAGGAAAAAGCAAACAACCTCCCCCTTCAAGTCAAAACACAAACACCAAGAAGTAAACAGCTTCCCTGCTAAAAAAAGTTGGAACCAAGTCCTCAAACCCAACCCTAAGCTGAAGCGTGGAGAACAGACACAGTTTCTGTCAAGTATCGTTCAGCAATTAAAGGCCGAGGAGCAGAAAGGGAATGGTTGTGTGGGCTCCGTAGGCAGGCAGAGGGGCTGGGCTGTGTTTCTGAGCCTCCAAAAGCCACAAGCAGTGCTCACTGAAGAGCCACCTGTCCAAGGAGTCTGCTGCAGCCGTGTCCTTGGCCAAGATCGTGCAAATAACCAACTGCTGCCACAGCCCCAACCCCTGTCCCTGCTCCCTCACAGCCTTTCATCAGCCCCAGGCAGAGCCTGTGCCCCCCACACGCTGCTGGACCCAGACTGTGCAGGTGGAACCTCTGACCAGGGTCCCTGACCCATCACCAATGGCCATGGTGTGTCCTTGAGGCTGCCACCACGTCTTTGCCCTCCTTGGGCAGGTAGAGATGAGCCAAGAAGCTCCCAAGGAGTTCACCGAGTTCAGTGGAAAAAATAAGTGTAAGGCAAACGCTTGTGTGTGTTCCCACAGAAGACAAACACTTGGATGAACACCTGGAATGAAGAACCTGCCACACCAAGGACTGAGGACGAGCTCCCTCAGCCTCTGCTGAAGCGATAGGTTTGCAGGCAGATGAATTCCGCACAACACTGAGATGTGCAGAGTCCTGCAAGCCTGCAAAGTCATCCTTTCTCCCACCGCGACACCCAAAGTTACCCAGAGACAGACCCAGGAGCATCCATCCTCCTGTCCCTCTCCTTATAGTTAGTCACAACTCCCTTATCCCAGACTTCTGTCCCTACCAGGGATTCTTTACCAGAAGGACATTTTCTTCAGCTTTCAAATGCTTGTCAGCCTGCAATCAGTTAGCGTGGCCCTGCCAACAACTGTCCCACCCTTCCCTGCCCAAGGAGGAGCCGCTGGAGCCCTCGAGGACAGCACAGAGCCCACAAATAACTATTATTTTTGCATAACCCCTTGGGTGACACCACACTCAGCAAGTGAGCAACAAGAATTAAGGCCAACGCAGCATCAGAGTGTGGACCCAGACAGCTTTGTGGAGCAGCGATAGAGCAGTTCAGAGACCTGAACCGAGGAGCGTTTTATATTAAACGAGACACCCGGTAAACTCGGCGAGAAACCGGATTGAAGATCACAAGGTCTTTGATCCTAGATTACTAAGCATCGCTAGCCTGAATGCATTTAATTAAAGGAAAATGAAGTGCTTGTAGTTGTGTTTTCTTTGCGAGATAAACAGGACTTGCCTGCTAAGAGCCTGTCACCGGTAAGACCTGTGCTCTGCCAGCTTGGTTTCCTGGAAGGAGGGATCAGGAAAGCCGCTGGGGGAAGCGGTCGGCCCTGGCTACACACTTCAGCCACTTTTTGACATCCAGCGAGTCCTGGAGACCTTTGGGTCCGCTCAGCCACGGGAAATAAACCAAGCAACCTGCACCCCGTGTGACGGAACTTCTTCCTCCTTCGGGGTTGCGTCACCTGGAGTGGGCGAAGCAGGTTTGGCGCTGGGGTATCCGCAGCTCCCAGCGAGGAGGCAGCAGCTGTCGCTGCCTTCAGGAATCTCTGAGTCAGTGACAGGCAAACCTACACCCATGGCACGTTGCTTAACGGGTGTTTACTTTGCACGGAAAGCTAAGGTGGGGATCAAGCAGGAGCGCTGGACTCCTCCTGGCAGCGTGGATCCCATGAAAGGGGCTTCAGAGGGGAGAAGCCAAGGGACAGTGACGTCCACCCCTCAGGAGGAGCCCACCCCTTGCTCCCCACACGGTCACTCAGCCTCTGCCTGTCGCCCAGCCACACACAGATTTCATTAACAACGTGAGTGCCAACAGCAGGGAAGGAACAGCTTTGATTTACACTCAGATTTGGAGGGCTCCTGGCTTCTACCCTGCAAGCTGAGCCCCAGAGCAGTTCCCCACACCTGAAAGGAATCCCTCTGCCCCACAATTAGAGCCACGGAAATCAGGCTGGGAAGAAGCAGTCACAGCCAATTTCTTTTTTGTTTTTCTAAATCCAAACCACATCAGAGGGAAGCGTTGAATCCTCCTTGGCTTTACGGCAGTTCGAAATCAGCAATTTTCCTTTTGTGTTTGAGAGTTATGTGAGGCTCTCCGTCACATTTTCATTTTATCTTAGCTTCCCGCAGGGTGTAACCACCTCACGCTGGACACTGCTCCGTGTGGCACAGCTCAGCAAGCAACTTTCAAGCTTGAAAGCATTTATTGGAAACTTCCAGCCACCAAACTTCAGCCACCAACTGCTATCTGCTCTCCGCCTGGCTCCAGCGCCATTAATTTGGCTCCCTCCTACACAAGCCTCCAGGGCACGGGATTGCAATTTAAACCACCAAGAAATACAAATAAATCCTGCGGAATATGTAATCATAGAACCATGGGATGGTTTGGGGTGGAAGGAGACTCAAAGCTTACCCAGTTTCACCCTCTGCCATGGGCAGGGACACCTCCCACTGGCTCAGGGGCTCCAAGATCCATCCAACCTGCCCTTGAACCCCTCCAGGGATGGGGCGGCCACCTCTAACCTGGACAACCAGGGTCTTCCCACCCTCAGCATGAGGAATTTCATAAAATCATAGAACAACCAGGTTGGAAGAGACCCATTGGATCATCGAGTCCAACCATTCCTATCAAACACTAAACCATGTCCCTCAGCACCTCATCCACCTGTGCCTTAAACACCTCCAGGGAAGGGGAATCAACCACCTCCCTGGGCAGCCTATTCCAATGCCCAATGACCCTTTCTGGGAAAAACTTCCTCCTAATCTCCAGCCTAAATCTCCCCTGGTGGAGCTTGAGGCCATTCCCTCTTGTCCTGTCCCCTGTCCCTTGGGAGAAGAGCCCAGCTCCCTCCTCTCCACAACCTCCCTTCAGGTAGTTGTAGAGAGCAATGAGGTCTCCTCTCAGCCTCCTCTTCTCTAGGCTAAATTTCTCCCTAATGTGCAAAGTAAACTTCTCTCTTTCTACATTAAAACCATTCCCCTCATCCTACCCCTCCAGGTCCTTGTAAAAGGTCCCTCCCCAGCTTTCTGGAGCCCCTTTCAGCACTAGAAGCTGCTCTAAGGTCTCCCTGGAGCTTTCTCCTCTCCAGGCTGAACATCCCCAACTCTCCCCAAAGCGGCATTGGGAGCCCTCAGCTCCCTCCTCACACCATCTCCTCCAAGAAACAAGTAAAGAAGGAAGAGCTGGGCAGGAGCAGAGCGTGGGAAACAGCTCCTGGAGACGCATAACACCTCCTGGCAGCCCTTTATCAGCCCATTCGGGGCAAGTTCAAGGTCTCGGAGCTGAGGGAGCCCTGAACCAGCGGGTGAGGAGCCTCGGGGGCTGCTCTCAGGCTTGGAACCTCAAAGCTGCCCTCCCACCCCCCCCAGCTCCCGGTACCCACCGGTGCCCCCCGAGGACACCTCCTGCGTGAAGATCCAGGGCGGGTTGGAGGCGAAGAGGGACGAGGAGGAGGATGAGGAGGCCGAGGAGGCGCCGGGGCCCGCGTGGCGCTTGCCGAAGAGGCGGCTGAAGGTGCCCTGCACCGAGTGGTGCTTCTTCATGGCGGCAGAGCCCGAGCGCTGCCCACCGGGCATCCCCGGAGGGGCCCCGGGCCGAGCCGCGGCCGGGGGGGGCGGCAGCACCTGAGGGACACGCCCCGCACAGGTAACCACCCCTCACCTGGACACGCCCCCACAAACAGGCCATGCCCCCCCCCCACAGGCCATGCCCCCCACAAACAGGCCACTCCCCACAAACAGGCCACCCCACACAGACAGGCCACGCCCACACACTGGTGGTCACCCCTCATCGCTCTCTACAGAGGCCTCATTGCTCTCTCCAGCTACCTGAAAGGAGGAGAGGAGGGAGCTGGGCTCTTCTCCCAAGGGACAGGGGACAGGACGAGAGGGAATGGCCTCAAGCTCCACCAGGGGAGATTTAGGCTGGAGATTAGGAGGAAGTTTTTCACGGAAAGGGTCATTGGGCATTGGAATAGGCTGCCCAGGCAGGTGGTTGAGTCGCCTTCCCTGAGGGGTTTAAGGCACAGGTGGACGAGGTGCTGAGGGACATGGGTTAGAGATTGGTGGGAATGGTTGGACACGATGATGTGGTGGGTCTCCTCCAACCTGGTGATTCTATGGTTCTATGATCCTAAACCTCCCCTGGTGGAGGGCTCTTAGTGCTCTGTATTTTTTGCCTGCTCGTTTCAGAGATCTGTGTGTGAGGTGCAGGCGGAGGCAGAGCCCAGCGAGGAGCGAGTCACCAGTGCTGCGACGGCATCGTGGGGAGGGCTGGAATGCAGCTGTGCTCCCGGGGCTGTGTTCCCAAGAAAGAACATGCCAGGCATGAATCATAGAATCATAGAATTATCAGGTTGGAAGAGACCAACTGGATCATTGAGTCCAATCATTCCTATCAAACACTAAACCATGTCCCCCAGCAGCTCGTCCACCTGTCCCTTAAACACCTCCAGGGAAGGTGACTCAACCCCCTCCCTGGGCAGCCTATTCCACTGCCCAATGACGCTTTCCGTGAAAAACTTCCTTCTAATCTCCAGCCTAAATCTCCCCTGGTGGAGCTTGAGGCCATTCCCTCTCGTCCTGTCCCTTGGGAGAAGAAGAGCCCAGCTCCCTCCTCTCTATAACCTCCTTTCAGGTAGTCGCAGAGAGCAATGAGGTCTCCCCTCAGCCTCCTCTTCTCCAGGATAAACACCCCCATCTCTCTCAGCCGTTCCTCATAAGGCCTGTCCTCCAGCCCCTCACCAGCTTGTAGAGGCATCGCAGGATTCAGGATACTTTTGATACAAAAGCTTAAATACAGTTGTTCTTGACTCCAAATCATTTCTTGTTTCACGTCCAAACCCAAGGGTTTTGTACACACAATTTTCTGCAGGTAAAACCAGAGTTAATGGGTAACATCGGTTATTAATAAATCCTGGAGAACTTTAAACCCAAAAGAGCTGTCAGAACATTAACTCTGAAACACAGCTTCAGGGTAAGACCACCCCAGTTTATATCCATTTCTATTTCCACTGTGTTTTGAGAGAAAATGATGCAGATTGCTTTTCCATAAGGGCATTTATTTAGTCATTTTGAAATTAAGCTTTTTGCAGCTTTTCCTTGCTACGAAGGACAGAGTAGGGGAAGGCATTAAATCACACGGAAGCAATGAAAAACGGGCACTGTTATGATATTTCTAAGGGAAAACGTGGCATAAATTGTCACAAAAGAAAGAGAATTAGCCTGAATAACAAATGCAGAAAGGAAGGGAGAGGTGGGAATGGTTGGACTCGATGATCCGGTGGGTCTCTTCCAACCTGGTGATTCTATGATTCTGTGAAATGTTGTGCCATGTGGATTCAGTCTTGTGGCTGTAATGAAGGGGCTGTAATTATTTTAGGCAATTTGGTCAGGTCTGCAGGTCCGTCCAGCTCGTTAGATGCCGATTCCCAGCAGGGATCGAGGAGGCTCCATGGGCTCCCGAAATCCACTCTCAGAGCAGCGAGTGATGCCGATGGGACGGCTCCGTGCACGAGGGCTGCAATTAGCGGGACTCGCACCCTCCCCGACAGTTATCTTAACTGCGCTTTGGGTGAGACAGGGAGAGGGACTAATCCTGCAAGAATCCAACTGCTGCACGCCCGGAGCTCTCTGTACAGGGAGAGCAGTGCGGGGACCCACGGTCGTGGTTCAGCTGAGATCTCCCCATCCCTGCAAGGGTTCAATCCAGGTTGGATGGGGCTTGGAGCTCCTGATACAGTGGGAGGTTATCCATGGGCAGGGGTGGGACTGGATGGGCTTTGATGTCCCTTCTAACCCAAATCATTCCATGATTCCACCATTCAAGGAAGACAGGCAATGTTTGCACGGTCCCTGACATCCGCAGTCTTCGATGGACTTAACTGAGCAGCATATAAAGAGAGACAAGGTCAGGGGAAAGTGGAAGGAGAAGAGGAACTATTTTAAGAAAAGAAGCCAATAAAACCCATGGAATGAGGAACCTCGAGCTCCTGCGTGCAGGTGTCCCACAAAACTAGAGAGACTTCAAAGGGGCTGCAGGGCTGTGGCGATGCTCTGTGGGAACGGGAAAGCGTGATTCAGCTCCCTGACAGCTGCTCCCAAGGTTTCCTCTCCCCTGGGGCAGGAGGGATGCGGAGCTGCACCCGAGCCACCCCACCGACGACGCTCCTGCCTCACCCTGGGTGGTGAGCGTACGAAAACATCCTCCTCACAACATGAAGGGATGTGTGTTTGGAGGTGAATTTATTATGCCAGCAAACACAGGCTGCTCAACAATTCCAAAAGAGCCTCCCAGTAAAGCACGATCCTCCCCCAGCAGAAGAAGAATGTGCTGGGTGTGGTGCTGGGCTGACTTCAGCACGGTGCAAGCTCTAGGGACACGGAGAAGATGCCCACGCTGGTGGCATGGCTGGATTTGTAGGGGACAACCTTCACTTTGCTGCAGTCTCCTGAGCGACAGAGGCCACGCAAATCCAGGAACCAGTGGGCTGGGCACAAAGTGCTGGAAAGCACTTGGAAGATCACCAGCAGGTTTTATAGCGTAGAAGTGGCCATGTGAGCACTGCTCTGATGTCAGGCACCGCGGTGTGGGGCTGCCTTTGATCCCGAGATGGGTAAACACCCCAGAACAATCTGCTTTCGCATCGATGTGAGGAGCTGCGCTGCAGATCTGACTTTGCAGGTGTGCAAAGTGCTTGTGAAGCACAGTTCCCAACCGGACCCGAAGGTGGGAGGGAGGGGTGGGAAGTGAAACCCTCGTGTGTGGCTGCAGAACAGCAAAGAGCACCTGTGGAAAGAGGAACAACTCATGTCTGTGGCAGGGAATGGGTCTGTGCAGCAAAAGTCCTGATTTGGTGGGGGTGGCAGGGCCAGCAGAGCAGCCCAGAGTGCTCTGGCTGGTGGGCAGGAGGGATGGTTTCCATCACCTCTTCCCCTGTCCCATCAGCTCTGGAGAAACAACACCCTCCTCATTTGCAGCTCCTGTGCTCCTCTGCACCCTTTGCCTGCTCAGCCTGGTGACCTCAGTCGTCACCGTGGCTCTGGGCATCCCCGGTGTCCCTGGCAGCTGGCACTGCCCACGCTGCCTCCAGCCTCCCCGCCACGATGACCCCTCAGAGGTCACAATAGCCCCGAGTGGCCCCCTCAGCTGGCACTGCCTCCCCTGACACCGATGCCTCCAAGCCCCAGGTGCTGGGGTCCCTGCCAAGGAGATGACCTCGCAGGTAGGAGCCCTGGGCTCAAGGTTTGGCAGGAGGAACTCCAATTCCCCTAGGAAGGGGTCTGGAAGACCCTTGCCTGTGGGTGGCCAGGACAAAAGGCTGTCAGCACGATGCATTGTCCCTCCCCTGCGGCACAAACCCGCCTGGCTGCTTGGCTTCCAGCTGCCTTTGCCCCTGGAGCTGCCAAGGGCTGAGAGCAAACGGCACCTGATAGTCCTGGGATGGCTCCGCAGGGAAGAGCGATGAGCGTGGGAGCAGGGACTGGCAGCACCACAGCCGCCCGGCGGAATGCTTCATCCAGGGTGCATGTCTGAACCCTTTGTGCTTCCCTGATTATTGAAGTCACTCTTCTCTCCGTGACCTGACCCGTGGGGATCTCCCCTGGGAGGCAACAAACAATTTGGGAGGGATTAGGGATCTCTAAAGGTATGACTGAGCGCAATAGGATTAGGTGGGACTCTAAATTCAGGCACAGGGCTCTGGCAGCGCCAGAAATAGCTCTGTGGTCATTGAGCTGGTGCTTCCCCTCAACGAGGGCGATCACGGAAGAGGCTGCTCTCACCCGGGCACGAGAAATATTTCTGCCAAGCTTTAGATGCCCCAAAGGTTGAGCAGGAACCCCCAGGGTGGATGAACCCCATCACAAGAGCAAAGCCTGAAGTTGGGCACTGCCCAGCGTGGTGTCCTGCCCGTCACCGGCAGTGGCCACCGGCCCAGGAGCAGGCGAGGCTTGTCCATCTCAACAACATCTCCATGACTTAGCAGTTGGGTTTTCAAAGCAGCTACGGCTTCCCCTCCACGCCCCGATGCTTTAATAATGTTAATGCCTCCCTGCTGGGTGGATGCAGCTGCGGCAGCGCAGTCGTGTGCGTACTTGTCCCTTATCTCCCAAAGCGAGCAAAGCCATGTGCTGGAGTCGTGCACCGAGGTGAATATAATGACTTCTGAACAAATGCGAGTGTGTTCTCAACAGGGATATGCAAAACACGCTGATGTGGGGTAAAATCTGCTCTTCGGGAGTCAAAATCTCACTGTTTTATCCCCTAGGGAAAAAAGGACTGATGATTCCTTGCAGCAGTAACTGCTGACACAACATTTTTGATAGGAATGGTTGGACTCGATGATCTGATGGGTCCCTTCCAGCCTGGTTGTTCTATGATTCTATGATTTGTCCTGAGCTCCAGCAATGGAGCCTCTCAAGCATCTGCCAGGAGGCTGTCTTGGGGAAAAGAGTGGAAA
This sequence comes from Coccyzus lansbergi, assembly GCA_033558105.1. Classification (NCBI taxonomy): domain Eukaryota; kingdom Metazoa; phylum Chordata; class Aves; order Cuculiformes; family Coccyzidae; genus Coccyzus; species Coccyzus lansbergi. The sequence goes on along the minus strand of JAUMJK010000430.1, from coordinate 862,288 downwards.
AAAAAGAGGTAGTGAACCTGGGAGGTGGATCTGGTAATTTCCCTCCAAGGCTTTAAAGAGCTTTTTAACGAATTTGCAGGTGTCCCCCTCTAATAGGTTTAGGGGCCAGCGCTCAGAGCCACCTACAGGGAACAGAAATAGAGCAGCAAGTAAGGCAAAGCGTCACGGAAACTAGGAAACCTCTTTACAAGGTTAAAAATAAAGCCCAAGACAGCAAAGCGTTTATTTAGGACGCCTGCGAGTAAATCGGATAATTGCCAGGGGGGAGAGTGAGTTTCCATGAGCACTGAGGTGTCATCAATGAAAACAGGATAACTGAGTCATGGTTAAATAACAAGCAGAAGTGCTCTCCCAGTCAAGCACAGCATTGGAGCAGCCATGGGTGACAAACTGTCTCTGTGTCCCCTGGTCACCGATGGCCCTGACAGTGCTCCAAGGCTTCAGAGATGTGACCCAGCTGGTGACAAGGAAGAGCATGTCTTGAGAAACAACCCTGTTTTTCCCCATTTGAGGAGGGAAATAGCCACTAAGAGCTACAGTAAAACCAATTAGGATGGTGAGAAGGGGCACAGGGTGGTGTTAGGTGCCTGCAGAGGGACCAGGAGCCTGCTGAGCTGGGTCTGCGAAGGATGACGCTGTGTTTGCCATCACCGAGACCCTCGTCTTGTGGGTCAAGACTGCTTTGTCCCTGCTGTGGTTTGGAGAACGACCTGCAAGGAGCGTCAACTCCTGTCACTTAGAACTATTAGAAACGAGACCTTGATCTGGGACTGGGGCTCCTCTGTGCAAAACTGAGTAGAGAATCATAGAATCATTGAGGTTGGAAAAGACCTCTAAGATCAAGTCCAGCCGAATTGCCCTCAAGTGACGAATGGATAAGGCAGGTCAGACCGACAGCAGGAACATCAGAAGCTTTATACCCACTCTGCATTGTTACACATAACCAGCAAGAGAGAATCAAGACCTCTGAGTCTCATCATGTGTGTTACCTCAATTCACTTTACTTTCTCTTCACTGAGTCGCTACCTTATTTCCAGTTCATTTGATTTTAGAATCATAGAATCACAGAATCATAGAACAACCAGGTTGGAAGAGACCCATCGGATCATCGAGTCCGACCATTCCTATCAAACACTAAACCACTTAAACTCACTTTCTCTTTAAATAACACCTCCTCAGACTTTATCAAAGAGTGTAAATACCTGACCTCTCAGCACTTACCCTCTGTTGGCTGCCCTTGCAGGCGGCATAAGCCTCCTGGCTCTCCCTAAGCTCTCCTGGTTTGCTTAACTTTCTGCCTTTTGCTCACCAGCACACTTTAAGCTCTGGCGAGGATGGAAAAGCCTGGGGGCAATCATAGAATCATAGAACAACCAGGTTGGAAGGGACCCATCGGATCTTCTAGTCCAACCATTCCTATCTAACACTAAACCAAGTCCCTCAAGACCTCATCCACCCGTGTCTTAAACACCTACAATCGCAGTGCATCTGTCTGGGTCCTTCACTCCACAGGCAACTAAACCACCAGAAGCCTCCGTCAAAGCCTGCAAAAGACCAAAGGGGATGGAGAACACCAAGGCAAAGCAGGAGGTCTCTCAAACGCCACCCACCCCAACGAGCCAGCAGCCTCCAGCACATCACAAGGACCAGACTTCGGACACTCGCTTTGTGCCTGTTGTTGAGCACGTTGGGGGCCGCCAGCCTGAATACGTCAAGCTTGTCTTCTACAAACCACACATCTCCAACTCGTACAGTCCCTTCTACACCGCACAGAAGCCAACCTGCGGGTACCACTTCAGCAACAGCACCGATCACACCAGGAAGGTGATGGATATCTCAAGTGCAAACGTTGTGAAATGGGGACGCGCCCTGGGCACGAAGCGATATCCGAGAGCAATAAACCCTAAGCAATGAAACCAGAGAACGGTGTGCCTTCAGCTTCCCATCGAGTGTCTGATTTACAACCAGCAGTGAGCACGTGGACATGGTTTAGTGTTTGATAGGAATGGTTGGGCTTGATGATCCGATGGGTCTCTTCCAACCTAGTTGTTCTATGATTCTATGATTCACGTGAGCCGAGGAACGAGTGGTGAGGCCATATCACTGCTCCCCAGGAAAACACACAGTGTGGGTTTTGCTCTAGAAACCCAGTTTGACTTGTCTTGGCATTTATTCCAACTGTTTTCATGGAGGTGGGTGGCCAGTCCTGCTCACCTGCACGAGCCTGGCCTTAGCTCACACTGCAAAACCTGGAAAAGGTTCACCGGTTTCTTCAGCTGAGTCTAAATTCTGCTCCTTCTTTGAAAGGACTTGCAAGCTTAGGGAAAGAAGATGCTTTACCTGCATCTAGGCAGGTAAAGTAGTTATATTCTTAGTGAATGGAAAAGCAGGTTTCACTCCTAATGAAATGGCAATAGGAGCTGTAATTCAGCTGGCTCGTCCCTACAGCTTCTCCCTGGAAAGCAGCATGAAGCTGTTCAGGATTTGCTTTGCTCTTTTGGGTAACTGGATGCACCATTGGAAAGTGCTGGAAACAGCTGGTGAGCCTGTATCCACGTTTAACACAAACCCTTTCTGCCACTAACGAATTCTCAACTATCGCAACCCCTCTCAGTGCTCCAGGAGGGGCAATCCCCGCCCAGGGCACTCGGTGACACCTCCCTGGTGAGCTGCAGGATTAGCACATCCAATTAGCTTTTCTCAGCCTAATTCCTTTTTCATAACTGTTTTACCATTGTGTAATGCCACCTGCTTTAGCAGAGTTGCTCCTAATTTCCTTCAGAGCGGAAGCGACACTAAAGCTCTGCAGCGCACGAGAGGCTCTTTGGTTTAAAGTCATCAGATATGAAAATATAAGTGTTATAAGTCAGACCCTGCAGATGGAGATCCAGTAACTCACACCTATTTCATCACTAGTGGAGGATCTATTTTTGATCTCCCAGTCTATCTGTTGTCAGAGGCAAAATAACACTGGGTTTGGCCCTGTTTGCACGGAAAATTTCTCATGGTAATTCATCATAAATGGAAATCAAAGCTGGATTCCACTCCACTGGCGCAAGTGCAGCAGCCAGGATGCTATCCTTGGATTCTTGGGGCGATTCTGAGGGAGGAACACGCAGCTGGCAGGACCCGAGGAGCGAACACGAGGACCTGGTGGTTGGGTGGAGAGGGACCTTCCCCTTTGGGAGGTCATCGTAGCATCTTGTGTCTGCATTTAGAGCACTTAAAGCTTTACCATTCAATGGAATTATGTTTCTATGTTTGGCTCAGCACACCAAATTTACCCTGATACAGCATCACTGACAGGGGCTGCAAGGATGCTTCCCTCTCTCTGAACTTCAGGCTCAAATGCAGAGTCCCGTCCAGAAAGCCTCTGGCCACAATGAGTCTTTGGGAGACAAACCACTAACACTACAGAGACCACAAGAGCTTCTCTCTTTCTTCTTATTCATATTGGTGCAAAAGTTATTTGCCCGTATGACCCCACACAAAATCATAAATGAAGTGGATTAGGAGATTACACCATCACGGAGAAAATTCCACCTCCATAATCTCCCGCTGGCCCTGTAATCTCCAAGACTTTCCCATTTTACCTCCTTTCTATTTTTAACCCCAAACTCCTAATGCCTGGCAGGAGCCCATCACCCCCTCAGCCTCATTGGTCGGGGAGGGATTTGCTGGGTACTTAAATGTCACCCTCCTGTCCGAAGAAGGTTTTGCGCTTTTGAATTTTCCTGGAGAGAAGAGTCTTGTGCTTCCATCACCACCAGCAGCACTGAATTGGGACAAGACAAGCGCAAGGCAGCTCATTTTTTCAGAAACTGCCGTTCCTGCAGTGCTGGGGACATTTGGACTTGAAAGACAAGAAGCAGAATTTAAAAGCAAGGCCTCAAATTCCAGAAGACACCCATTTTTCTTTGCTGCAAGGTGACCAGAGCCTGGTGTGGGGATGGGGAACATGGACGGGAAATCCGTGGAGGAGCTGAGCACCACCGAGTGCCACCAGTGGTACAAGAAGTTCATGACGGAGTGTCCTTCTGGCCAGCTTACCCTCTACGAGTTCAAACAGTTTTTTGGCTTGAAAAACCTGAGTCCGTCGGCCAACACATACGTTGAGCAAATGTTTGAGACGTTTGACTTTAATAAGGTAAATATTGTCCTTCCCACGTGGTCTGTGGCAGGATGGGCCGCGCTCCGCTCCCTCCCTCGGTGGCGCGTGGTGTATTGGAGGGGATGCAAAGTTGATGTGTGTCCAAGTGTGCATGGTCTGATCCTCTGGGGCCTCAGAAACTTTAAGATCATAGAATCATGGAATGGTTTGGGTGGGGAGGGACCTCAAAGTCCATCCAGTGCCACCCCTGCCCTGGGCAGGGACACCTCCCACTGGCTCAGGGGCTCCAAGCCCCATCCAACCTGCCCTTGAACCCCTCCAGGGATGGGGCAGCCAAGATTTCTCTTTTAAATTATTCAAATTGTGGGGTTTTATCTGCTGCTCTGGGATTCCTTTAAAAAGAAATGTCCTTTAATCCTTGGATATCGCATGCTGGGACAGTGAGGAACAAGCGAGCTGTGGGGAAGGAGCACTGAGTTCCTGCGGGAACAGCGCGTTCCCAAGCCGCACAGCATGGCCTGAGCACTGGTTTGTGGAACACAGCAGGATTGGTTTTCTATTGTTTTCAATTACAAGTGGATTACACTCTCATTGATTTTATTACCTGGGCTCAGTCCCATCCGATAAGGAGCTTGGGCTCTTCGATCCCTGCAGAGAGGCTCTGCTCCCCAGGCTCTCGCTGTGCTGGACCCCGGAGAGGGGCAGTCCTGGAGCACCTGCAGGTGTTCAGCGCTGTTTCCCCTGCTCAGAAGCAGATGGATGCTGCATCTCGGAGAGGAAACACCATCCTCCTCTAATTGCAAATGGTTTGCAATTGCACCTCCTGCGGGAAGAGGAATATACTTTACGGCAACCCAAAGGGCTTCAGTGGGCTTAGTCCCACTGAAAAGAATACAGGTCAGACCCCAAATCCTTCAGGTGTTTGGTTTGTGCTTGGCCTTTACCTCACCCACTGTCCTGTGTTTGAACACATGCCTGGAGAGGGAATTGATGCGCAGGAAATCCTGCTGGGAATGGGGCTCAGGAGCTATTTATACCTAATCTGGCTGCTGCAGCAGTGGGATAAAGCAGATGATCTCTTCTGGAACCAGCCCCGCAGTGCGGTGGCTTTGCCCATGACAAACCCCTGGTTTATTCCCTCCCAAAGGCTTTCATGGCTTACAGTTCGTGCCATTTTCATAGAACCTTAGAGGACGGAAAAGATCTCTAAGCTCATCCAGTCCATCAGCCCAGCCTGACCATACCTACTAAACCATGTCCTGAAGTGCCGCAGCCACAGGTTCTTTGAAGCCCTCCAGGGAAGGGGACTCCACCAGTTCCCTGGGCAGCCTGTTCCTTCAAGGTGCTTGGTATCTCAGTGGTATGTGCCATCGAGATGCTGCATGGTGGGCTCTCCACATCTTAGCAGGCTTCCTCAGAGCCGTGGACATCACAAGCCGGTGGCTGGAGGTGGGTTGGTGGCACGTGAGCTTATGGCTGGTGAGCCCTCTGCGTGCCCAGCTGGATAATCCTAATGCCACAGTGAGAGCCAGTGGTGGCCAAACACCTAGGACGAAAGGCAGAGATCAAACTGTGCTTTTGATGGGACCAAGCATGAAGCAGACATGCAAATGGCACAGGGACAGAGCAGCCTTGCCAGCCCAAGAGGCCAGCAACATGCTGGGGCAGTTCCTGGGTTTGTTCCTCTCCTGGAGGTTTGCGTGAGGTCCCTGCACAGTAGAGGAGAGCTGTAGGTGTGCGCAGACAGGATAACGTTAGGTAATCCTTCAGGGTTCATCCCCGTAAGCCTGTTCCTCTTTGACCTCTGAGTTACCAGAGCTTTGCACAAAGCCATTCAGCACAGGTAGCCTCTCGAGGCTTCATAGAATCATAGAACAGTCAGATTGGAAGAGACTCACTGGATCATCGAGTCCAACCATTCCTATCAAAGTTAGTCCCCAAGCCAGGTACAGACACCAGGTTCATTCACTATCAACAGCGAATGGCTCTGCACAGCTCAACGTGGAGCCCTCTCCATAGGGCGCACTGGTTTGAACTGGGGGTGTGCAGCGGACACATGGAATCATTAAGGTTGGAAGAGACCTCTAAGATCACCCATTCCAAACATCAGCCCAGCCCCACGGTGCCTACTAAACCATGTCCTAAAGCATCACATCTGCATGTTTTTTAACACCTCCAAGGACAAGGACTCCACCACTGCCCTGGGACCTGTGCCTGGTGCCTCTGCCATGCTCCCTAACCCCTGCCCTAAAGATGCTTTCAGTAGGAACTTCCATAAGCGACCAGGAAAATCACTTATTGTCTGACTCTTGGCTTTTAATCTCACCTGGCTTCTCACCTTCTGCTTTTAGGATGGCTACATAGACTTTATGGAGTACGTGGCAGCCCTGAGCCTGGTCCTGAAAGGGAAGGTGGATCAGAAGCTGCGATGGTATTTCAAGCTTTATGATGTGGACGGGAACGGCTGCATCGACCGAGGAGAACTGCTGAACATCATCAAAGTGAGCAGGCTCTGCTTTTTTCACCTGCTTTGGCAGACGATGGTTATTAAGCCCAGGTAGACAGAAAGGTCAGAACAGGAATACTCCAGCCCGAAAGACAACTCCCTGGAAAATTAGCAGGCACTGCCCAAACCGGCTGCGTGTCCTCTGCACGTCCTCCCACCGGGCTGGCCTCCTGGCCAGACCTGTCTCCACCGCCCCGCGCCCCACGGCACCTGCACCTGCTCGGACACGCAGCAGCCCCTTGGCTAACCACATCCACCGAAACCCAGGCTCAGATAAGCACTCGGCTTTAATCTAAGGATTTCCAGAGGTGAACGGCTCCTGGCTTATCCCAGTGTGCCTGCTTAATCTCTTAATGCATTGATTGCCTCTTAAAGTTATTTTAGTCTCCAGTTTTTTAGAAAGGACTTATTCCTGCAGAAAAGTTTGCTTTCTCATGTCAGGCTGCTTACTGCTCGTACTGACGGACACACGAAGCCCACAGCGCTCAGCCCTTGCTCTCTGTGTCCTTTCCCTCCAGGCCATTCGAGCCATCAATCGATGCAATGAAACGATGACGGCCGAGGAGTTCACAAACATGGTGTTTGACAAGATTGATATAAACGGAGATGGTGAGGAACTTTCTTATGCCAAACACGGCTCCTGCTTCCCCCTTACCTGCAGTTTGTTCTGCCAGAGGGATGTGTGACTCCTCAGGGGGTCTGCTCTGAGAGAGAGGAGAATCATGGAATGGTTTGGTTTGGAAGGGACCCCAAAGCCCATCCAGACCCAGCCCTGTCGCAGGCAGAGACACCTCCCACTGGATCAGGGGCTCCAAGCCCCATCCAGCCTAGCCTTGAACCCCTCCAGGGATGGGGCAGCCCCCCCTGCTCTGGGCAGCCTGGGCCAGGGCCTTCTCATCCTCACAGGAAAACATTTATTCCTAAGACCTCATCTCAATCTCAGCTAAAAACTGTTCCCCTTGTCCTTCTCCCTGCCCTCCCTGATGAATAGCCCCTCCCCAGCTTTCCTGTCGGCAAGGAAAGTGAGGTCGCAGTATTTCACTGACCTTTTCTGCCGGTGCTCTCGCAGGTGAGCTCTCCCTGGAAGAGTTCATGGATGGGGTGCAGAAGGATGAAGTGCTGCTCGACATCCTCACCCGCAGCCTGGACCTGACACACATCGTCCAACTGATCCAGAACGACGGGAAGAGCCCACAGGAGACGGAGCAGGCAGCAAAGGCCGCCCAGTAGGCTCCTGGGATGCGTTCCTCTCCATCTCTACTTTTCCCCCTTTGCATTATTAAAACAAATCAGGTTGCGGGAGCTGGTGAGCTGTCCCAGCACCAGTGTAACAAGCAATAGACCATCCTGCTAGTGCAGGGACCAGGATCTGCTCTGAAGGCAGCGCTCCCCTGGCTGATGGGCTGGGGGGCCGGGAGCTCAGCAGGCACTGCCCTGGCTGCACCAGCCAGTGAGAGGAGAGGCTGCTGCTTCAAAGCTGGGACTCTGTGCCGGCTGCTCAGCACGCTGGAAGCCCCCCAGCCACCCCCAGGACTGCCACATGCCGTGCCAGGGCTCTGGAATCGCTGCTGAGCAGAAAGAGGGGAGAGCCTCACCTCCCTGGGCAGGGGACGCAGCACCAGGAGATGTGGGCAGAGAAGGCACCGAGAGTGCCTCAAAATTCACACTGAGGCCATAGGCAGCAGCTCCATGGGACAAACCCCAGGGTTGCCCAGTGCTTTGTTCAGGGCCAGGGAGGCCCCAAGGACACCTTAAAAGCAGACTCGAACCTTCTCTTCCCACACACATTTCTAGAGCGGGAGATCAGCAGTTTTGGTCGCTTGTTCTGTGATTTGTTGTTATTATATTAGCTATCGTTAGCAATAATGAAAGGTAAAAACGTCTGAGCTAGAAAAAGGAGAGCAGTGGAGTGGTGAACGCAGTGGCTTTTCTCTGTTTAAAAGCATTAAAAACATACAAAGGTGCCTTTTTTAACAACTAGCTGAACTTTCAGGGCTTGGTTCTCCTTGAAATACAAAAGGCTGCAATGGCAGAAAGCTGTAATGGAAAAGCTTTAGATGTCTGTAGGACTATTCCTGCATGGCTTATCCCCTATACAACAACCTCTCCTGCGAGTTACTCTCTGGGGCATCCTCGAGCATCGTGTGGTTTTTGGCTACAACAGCAGCAAATCTCCCGCATGGAGCTCCGAGGGGAAGAACCACTGGAGAGGAGCCAGAGGCAGCATCTGCGCCACCAACATCTTCCAAGTACCAGAGCAGCACTGGGTACCACAACCTCCAAGTGGGCTCAAGTATTGTCCCCCATGGAATAAAGCCCAGTCACCCCTTATTATCCATCCTGGGACAGCAACCTCGTCTGCCGGTGCTAATTACCCCCGAGCAGGGGCTGCACCCAGGAGCCAGCACACGCACAACTGAGGCTGCGAGGGCAGCGGCTTCGCCCCCACACCACCCACCGACCTGCACCCAGCACCTCGGCTGCTCCCGGAGAGGAGTCTCCTCATCTGATTGGAGCAAGAGTCAGGCACGGTGAGGCAACACACGACACCAAGAAGGATTTCTTGCCTAGCTGAAAGACTTGTTATTTAGCACTGGATTCTTGTGATTCATAAGCAACTTTCTGACTCTCTTTCCTTTTTTCATTTGACTGTTTCACCTGGAAGCTTTTGTACTTCCAGTCTTATAGCGAACTAATAAAAATATTGTACAATATTATTCTAGGTTGTACTTTTTTCTCCCTTTCAATCACTCTGTCTTCAGCAGGACAGATGATCTGTCTCATGCAAGTGGAGAAACCTCCCCCTGGCAGCCTGGTTTTCACCCTGGGCACACAAACCCTTTGATGGGCCAGCAGCTCCAGCACTGCAAGAGTTCAGGCTGCAGACGGCTGCTTAGAGCCCACTTGAGCTCTTTACTCGGTGTCCAACACTCCTTGCAGCAGAATTTATAGTCACAGAATCATTAAGGTTGGAAAAGACCCCCTAAGCTCATCCAGTCCCACTGTCTGCCCAGCCTCACCATGCCAACTAAACCATGACTTTAAAATCCACTTCCCCATCTCATCTTGTCTCTGTTCCTGCCCCAATTCCCATCTCATCCCATCCCTCTCCCTTCCCACACGTTCCCTGCTGCCCAGCAGGGCCAAGCCCACCCCAGCCAGGGGCCTCTGGGACAGCAAACAGCTAAAATATCAATACCTGCTTTTACACCCTCACGCATCAGAGGGTGAAGAAATCACACTGGTTCTTGGCCAAGTCCTTCCAGAGGTCCCTTATCCCCAGGGAATGTGTCTGCCCTGCTGTCCCCACACCAATCATCCCAAAACACCATTAGTCGCCTTAAAATACAAGTTTTTTGAGAGTAACATGTTTGAGATGGACTCTGTCCTTGTGAGGCACACACTTCCCTTCGAAGAGAAGGAAAGGAATAGTCTTCCATGTGGCCACAAGTGAGCACAGGCACAACAACCAGGTATGAGAAGACCACAAAGAAGTCCCCACAGGGGGACACCTGAACACCCAGTGCACAGACAAAGAACACAGCTTAGCACAAAGTGAGATGTAATCATCCTTCTTCCTTCTCAGCCTCACAATTTCTAGTGCTTCCCCTGGGAACGCATCTTCCAAAGCATTTCAGGATGCAAAGCCTCCTCAGCTCCTGTTCCCTCTCACCACCAGCCACCCTCACCTTCAACTTTCTAACCCGATTACTTCACCTCCAATCCCACCCAACTTCAGGGGCATCAAACGTCAGAGCAGATGGGAGAAGCTCAGAAAATAACCTCATGGTGTTTGCCTATTCCAGGCCATCCGGTTTCCCAACTTAGACTAAGACCAAATCCGATCAGCCAAATCCAATTCGAGCTGGGCCATAGGTCTGGAAAAATGGATTATGCAAAAAAAGCCTGACATCAACAGCTTGATGCGACCGTCAAATCGAGTTTGGGTGGAGATCAAAGCATTTATACCTATGGATCTAAAAATAGATCTAAGGCTAAAGCACCTTACAAAGCTTTGACTGAAGATTACATGATTGAGAAGAACATTTTTCCATGGTGTTACACCAGCCCTGACACAGGCATTATTTGCTGTGCTGGGATTTGCTGTCTGCCCCAGGATCCCGGTTGAAAATTTAAGAATCAGAGCATGATTTATCAGACCCATTTCAAACCCATTGAAAATTGTTTGGGTTTTTTTTTTTCCTCGTGACATATTTGTCACTATCATTACTCAGAAGTTCACAAACAGAAGAGACCCCTTCCCTACTCCACAACTTTAGTAACATCACATCTCTGCCTTCTATTCACCTTATCCAGGTTAACTATCTCCAACGTCTCCCTTAGATTCACTACATCAGTCTCAAAGACTGAAATTCCAATCAGATACACAAGCACTCACATAATTCACCTTTGTTCTAAGTGGAAAATACACACCGCAGAAGATACAACTTTAATAAATAACTCTTTATTCAGTTCACGTGTTACAAAACTCCACTGACACTCAGTGTTAGGATGCCCTCTACCACCCTGGGCCAGGACTGCTGGTGTGAGGGACACAGCTCCTGGTCCGACCAGGTGAACACACCAGGAATGCTCAAAGTATTTCAGTAGAACCTGCAGGATGCAGCTAGAGGAATCAAACAGTGGCTTCAGCTCTGCAAGCAGCAATGTGCTTGCAGTGCTGCTCGAGATGGAATTAGATTTGTATTCTCCCATGGAAACATTGGTCCATAGGCTGAGAAAAAAAAAAAAAAAAAATCAATCTCTTCATTCAGCTCTTTAGCTGATTAACACTCAAGTCAAGAGTTTAACAGCTGCTTTGCAGCACGATCTAGAAGCCTAACCAGCTCTGTTAAGAAAACCTGCTACAAGCTAGTGTGTGTTAACAGAGAACTCCTAGAAAGCCTATTGGAACTGGAAACAGATGGATTTGAACTCTAGCACTGTGTCTTACCATGAAGACTACCTCGTGTTCTTAAATTTAAACAGTGGTTAAATCAACAAGACTGCAGACCTGCACACTCACCTAACAAGAGATACTAGTCAGCATTCAAGGCCACAAAAAAAAAAGGGATTGCAAATCTTGCCACAGATGTGACTTGGCCCACCAATTTCCTGGGAAAAATTAAATAAAGGACTAAAACCCACGTTATTCCACTGGGGAGATTTTTCTTGCTAAGCAAGACAAATAAACGTGAAAGAAAGGTTTAGTACAACTCAAATTCTCCTTCTACATGCAAGTGTTGATGAAGGATATGGGTTAGAAGAGCAGAGCTCAGCCTCGAGCTGCACACGTTTCTTATCTACAGCCTGGAGCTAATTTAAGTCCAGTGTAAAACCACTGTACTGCTTCAAGAACTGATTCTCTGTCCTTGTTCCCTCCTGGGGTCCTGCTGATAAGGCAGCACTAATCCCATGTTGCAGCAAAGCAGCCAAGCAGAGCTCTGCTCTTCCCCCTTATTGCTCCTTCCAAACTGCTCCCAGTGAGGCAACAGCCCTGGAGCTCCACCAACCTTCTGAGGGCAGGAAAAGCTGCTCTAGGGTGGTGATTCTGTAAGAAAAAGGGGTTCAAAGGAATCCCACTTGTGCAAATCTGTCCCATTGGGGCTGTCAGGAAGAGGTGCAGTTTCTACTGCTGCTCAGTGTTTGGAAATGGCATTTTTCTCAGCGCTTCAGAAACCTCCATTTCTGACAGGGCAGAGGGAGCAGACTCTGGTCCCCAGGAGGGAGATGCAGTTACAGCACCAGGATCCTGGCCAGCACACACACTGCCTGTCCTTCAACTCCATGTACTCTTCTGGCTACTGCTTACAATCCCAATCACCGTTAAACATCAAGGTGTCACTACCTGTGATTTCCCATTAGCACCTGACACCTGCCAGAGCACCTCTTCTGCTCTCGCTTTTGGTTTGATGTGCTTGTACCTCCGCAGGCACAAATGATGCCAGTGCTAGTCTGCACTGGAGACTAAACCTCTGCCTCAGGATTTCTCGCTTCCCAATTCCATCTCTCAGACTAAAAACCCTGCCCAAGACCTGCTGTAGGAAGCCAAGAAGCTCGTTCCTTGGGGTGCAACCAAACACACGAGCTGGCAAACCTGGTGTTGTGCACACAGGAAAACTTATTATGGGCCATAAAATAGTCTCTGGGTACCAGCAGTACGCAGCACTTGGGTTTTAGATGGAGATATGGCTTCTTAAACCACTGGTGTTTTCGTCTGGATGCTGAGCTTGTGTTAAAAAGGAAAGCAGCTACCACCCTGGGTCCCAGAGCCACAGTCACAGTCAGCATCGCTTTCAGCTGGATCAAAGCTGAGTTGTTTCAAAACATAGCACTCTTCCTCCTCTGCTCTGAGATCCAGCCCCCAGGGTTTATATCCATTTGCAACATCTTCATCACCCACTGGTCCTTCCTGGCCCCATCAATGAATTCGTCAAGAGACAACTGCCCTGTGTGAGAGATGGAAAGGACGCAGGGTGGAGAGAAAACAGGGCAGGTAAGACAAGAGGAAGGCCAGAAGGGAAAACTAAGTTACAGAAAACACGCTAACAAGATCAGAGCTATGCATTTTGTCCCCGTGTTTCAGCCATGAACAAACCACCACTCTGCAACCCACCTCATCCACTCCTACCCTATCCTGTTGGCTAACAGGACCTGTTGTGGCAGTTTACACATGCTCCTCCAGGAGAGTGCAAGCCTGATCCTGCAGGCTGTGATCCGAGTGGAGCTACAGGCTTTGCTCAGGCTGTTTGTGCCCAACTTAGGACCTGCACCCTGGAGGCTTTCAAGGATGAGATCCATGTGGCATCAAAATCCAGACTATAGTGACCCCCACCTTGTATCTTACATAGAAAGAATAAAGATCACTCCCCCTCCTACTGCACCAACTTATTCTGTTTAAGAAACAGACCAAAACCAAACCTGATGTGCCCTATGAGTAACACAATAGTCCTCAATGATGTATTGACAGAAGTAATTAAAGCTGGTCTGCCCAGCAGAGATAACTCCCCATTACGCAATCTGAGCCATCGATCACTTACCATCCCCATTTTCATCCACCAACTGAAATATCCTGTCCACAACCTCCTCTGGGGTGAGCAGTGGGGTCCTCTCCTCCACTTCTGACCGACATACTTTCTTCAGCTTGTAGATAGACTGGAAAGAAGTTCACAGATTAAGAGTGGGAAGAGGGAAATGAAAAGCAGTGAATTCAATCTTTCCAGCAGCTTAAAGGTCTCTCACAAAGGCTTTGGTTTTAACCTTTCCAGGAAGTTCTGCCACTCAGCAGCCTCAGACCTGTACAAAACCTCTGACCTTACACTCACTGAGACTGTCAGTTCCTTAATTTGCTCTTTGAAGCTGCTGCCCTCCCATCTTCCCAACACGGATAGCAAAGGAACCCTGAGGTCTGACCAAACAACAAGGTAAGAGTTTCACAGATGAGAAAATCATCTGAGTATGATTTTTTTTCCTAACATCTGAGGCCAGGAGCATCTGGATTTACCCAGCCCTCTCTCCCAGGAAAGTCATGCCCACGCTGCAAGATCAAACCTGCATTAACACATACTTTGACCCATAGTTTCTGTTCCACTTTGTCACTGGGAAGGGGCAGATTTTAACTATTCCTCCCACGACAACCTCTCAGTTGTTATTAACTTCACTCCCTTGGCTGAAAGGTTGTGTCTGAAGTCTTCCCAGAGCAGGGATTAGCAAAGGCCTAACAGAGCTCTGGCCCGTTTCTGGTTGACCTCAAAACTATAATTGGTGCTGCCCCAGACGAGCTCCCCAACCCTCTCACCTGAGGCAGCAGGGAAAAAGTCAGGTATTTCCCAGCCAGAAGGACCTGATCCAACAGATTATGTTTCTGATGTTTTCCCAATATTGCATTACCCACAAGACCCCAAAACATTTGATAAGCACCGATCCAGCCTCACAAGCTTTGCTATGCAAGGGCAGCAGCACCATCACCTCAACATCCTTCTTGAATTAGAACTTAATGCATAGAATCATAGAACAACCAGGTTGGAAGAGACCCATCGGATCATCGAGTCCAACCACAACCACATTATTACAGAATAAACTTAGAAAGAAACCATTACAACAAGTATTTCTGTACTAATTTGTGCCTCTATTCTCACCAGCTTCTCAGGAACCCTCTGCCCCTCACCAGTGGAAGGGGAACTTGGTGTGAAGAGGTGGGAAGGAGAGGCAGAGCAGAGACAGAGGAGCTCCACCACAGCACCTCTGGCCAGCAGCAGGGGCTGAGAAACCCACAAGGGGTTGAACCCACCCCTCAGCCATCCCACCAGGCTCCACCAAACCACTAGGCACTTGACCCTTCCACCAGGATCAGGTGTTCTCGCTTCATCACTCCCCACAGCTGCCTTGAAACCCGATTATCACAAACACCACAGACATCATTGCGTTGCCAAAGAACTGCGATTGCTTAAAGCAGTGATGAGGCAATGCCTCCTTACCTCAACGATTTCCAGCAGCTCAGGTTTATCTATGCAGCCATTCCCATCCTTGTCATACACTTTGAATGTCCACCTCAGCTTGTGCTCCAGTTTTCCTCGTAAAACAAGATTCAAGGCAGCGACGTATTCCAGAAAATCAATGGTGTTATCCTGTAGAGACAGAAAAGGAGCTGAATGGCACTTGACTGGGTACAGCTGAGAGAAAACCACTTGGGAAACCTAGATAAAGAACTGCCAAGAGGAGAATGTACTGGACAGCTATTTACTTTCCACTTTATGGAAGGCTTGTGCCTATCCAAGGCCACCAGCGAGTACAGCCATACCCCTCTGCACCAAGGAGACCTTCTCAGGAGGGACAGTGGAGAGCAAAGCAGTTTCCCTTCATCACAGTAAGGGAGACACCTGCCAGGACTCCAGAAATGAACAATTTTAACACCCCAAAGCCAACACAGATGACATGGTGGAAGGGGAGGCTGATGAGCATCAGATCAAGAGGCATCAACATCTTAGGAATTGCCTTAATCTCACTTGCTTCACAGGTGAGACCAACACCCAACCCTTACACCCCTTTCCCACATGTTTCCCCCTTGTTTGAGCTTCATTCATCTGAGGAAGACAATGAAAACACCACCATTCAGGGGGAACACCCACAATAAAGGGTTTGCATCAGGTGTTCATCCTCCAAAGCACTTCAGAGCCAGGGAAGGGGTGCAGGGCCCACTCGTACCCTCCAACACACAGCCCTGACGCAAACCAGCATCACCCTAGAGCAGGGCTGGGGTCCCACTTCACTTTCCAGCACTCGCAAGCCAGGCAGCAAAACCCCTGGAAGATCCAGGCAGCACATCTCCTCCCCAGCACCCAACAGCTCATCAGGAACAGCGACCAAAACCTGCTACTGCTGGATGGCAAAGGTCAGCAAGCACATAGAGACAATTTCGGATTTGTTGTCTTACTGTATTACTAATAATCATAAAATCATATCATAGAATGGTTTGAGTTGGAAGGCCCCTTAAAGATCATCCAGCTCCATCCATAGGTCCCACTCAAATACATATGAGGAACATATTAAAACAAAAACATGAACTCTGGCCTAATTTAATTTTCTTAATATATGCAAGTATCAGTGTCCCTTAAAAGCAGATTTTTCAATTTTCATAGAAGAGCCCCTATGAACTGGGAGCAGGACTTTGCCTCTTACGCACGCTGGTTGCTCCGCAACCCTTTCTGCCCAGTTTCATAACAGGATTTGGATCTGGCCTTTCCAGGCTTTGGCAGGAACCTGAGCGTTAGCAACTTCAGATTCTGAGACCATATCTTCCATAGCTTTCTTAATCCTTTCTTGCAACCCCACTGTTATTGCCTTGTTTCAAAAGGAAGCTAAAAGGAAATTATTACGTCTGAGAGATGAGAGACATGCCTCCCCTTTTCCCGTATTGACACGCAACAAACCACCCCGTGCTCCAAACACGATCAAGAGCTTCAGGGAAAACCAACCAACGCACTTCAAGATGATAAAGACGACCTCATAGCATTTCCTTGGAGCATCTAACACATCACAGGGTGGAATTTGGCTCCTTTGCACCAACAGGTGGGTATGCATGAACCAGAAAGCTCTCTTTTCCCAGGTGTCCAATAACAAATACAGCAGAGGGAATCATAGAATTACCAGGTTGGAAGAGACCCACGGGATCATCGAGTCCAACTGTTCCCATCAAACACTAAACCATTGTCCCTTTCAATCAAACCCATGAAGTCCAAATTGCTCAGGTTCCTCCACTTTTGAGCAGCAAAAAGCAATATTTTGGCACATGTTACCTGCTCACACTGCATATCATGCTTTCTCCACTGTACAGTTAGTCAGAATAGGACCTTCCCCCACTGTAATTCTCCCTCTATCCTAACAGATAAATACTTTATAGAAGCCTCAGCTATTTGAGGATCTTTCAACAACACTGTCTCAAGAAGTGACTGCTTAAACACCAGCCTTTTAAGCCACCCTTAGTCATAAAATCATAGAATCATAGAACAATCAGGTTGGAAGGGACCCATCGGATCATCGAGTCCAACCATAGTCCCTTAAGGGCACATTATATCCTTAATTTGTGCACAGATTTAGGAATAATTAGCTCCCTGCCAGCCCAGAGCAGTGCTCCTTCACCTGCCCTAGCAGCTCCATCACTCTTATTTCAGTCTCATGAAGCACAGAAACGAGGGTGGGAGCAGCACCAAAAGGCCTCCAAATCCCAGAAGGTGCGCAAATTATCATTTAAACAACTGTAAAAGCTCTTCCCCACTTACCCCATTCTTATCAAAAGCTCTGAACATGTTTTCAATATACTCTGCAGCCTCGCGGTTATCCTGGACCCCAAAGAACCTCTTGAACTCGTGCATGAAGAGGGTCCCGCTGGGACATTCAACCACAAATTTCTTGTACCATTCCTGCAATTCCGCAACATCCATCTCCACTGGCTCCCCTTGCGCGTTGGTGAACTGCTGTCCCATTTTGCTTGGCAAAGCAAGAGCAAAGAAGAGAGGAAAGGTCTACTGAAGTCCTCCGCTTGTATTATCCTTTTATCACCTTCAGTTATGTCTTCTTTGTTGTTTTTCTTCTTGTCGCCTTGCAGCTTTACTTGCTGTTAATATTATCTTGCTATTTCACCTTCTTGTTGTGCTTTTCTTTCCTCTTTCTCTCTTAGCAGTCTTCACGGCCACAGCTTTGTGCGTTCACTTGCCGATCGGAGAGATGCTTCTCTGCACCAGGGCAGTATAAAAATAACTAAGATCATTAGGAGATTCCCACCTATGAGTCACAGGGACCTTCAGATGTTCCCGGCTGTGCCCTGTTTAAGAGCAGGCTGCCAAGGCTCAGGGGCCTTTTGCACATGAATCTCTTCACATCAGAGAACTTGGGAGCTGAGGATCCCTTTACAAGTATCAAACGATGCCCCTCATTCCATTTCAGTGGGATTTTCCTAGGGATAAGAAGGGTTGTAAGCAAACTTTCTTAATAAGAGGCTTTCAGTACCCACATGCATCCTTACTAGGAGGGAAACTCAGTGTTTTGGTGCACTAGGAACAGCTACAGGGAGCAAATCCTGACAAAATCAGCATATAGAATCATAGAATCAGAGAACAACCAGGTTGGAAGAGACCCATCGGATCATCGAGTCCAACCATTCCTATCAAACACTAAACCATGTCCCTCAGCACCTCATCCACCCATCCCTTAAACACCTCCAGGGAAGGTGAATCAACCACCTCCCTGGGCAGCCTATTCCATATACCCACATCACCAATCACATAACAAAAAGAACTAATGCATAAAGTTATTACAATACTTACAATAATCATAGAATCATAGAATAACCAGGTTGGAAGAGACCCACCGGATCATCAAGTCCAACCATTCCCATCAAACACTAAACCATATCCCTCAGCACCTCATAATTCATACGCATTAAAACACTAAAAGTGCTGGAAGTGGAAGAATCAGCAGGTACCAACTACTGCAACCTACCTAAAACAATCAATAAGAGCTAACAATTGCCTAAAAATACAAATAGGTACATTCCACTTCCGTAATCCCTTTTCAAAACTCTAAGTAAAAAAAAAAAAAAAAAAAAAAAAGGAACATTTTAATTCCACTCATGCTCTCCTTATTCTACCTTTTTCCATTAAAATACTCACGTTAACCTTTATCATTTCCATTTCCATTCCTGACCCAACACCCTTTCTGCTCACCACAGCTCAGCAGCAGCAACCACCCTCCACCAGACACCAAACCCTCCTCCCTGCAACCCACCTGCTCTTCTTTCCTCTCCTCACCTGGGCCACCAGCTTTTATCCAGCCCATAGCAGGTGTTTCAAACCCAACCACTATCTGTGTCAGCTGGAAAGAACTGACCCGTAGCTATAAATGTGTCTGAGCCAGCCTAGCAGCCAGATAGGATTCTTAAGAGGATTGAAGCACTATTAATAAGAAACAAGAAGTTCCTTGTTATTATAAAACTAGAGTCTAGAGAAATTTAGGCTGCTAGTTTTTTTGGAATATTGGTTTTGTTTGATTTTTTTTTTTTTTGTTTTCACTGGTTTAAAAAGGTGAGTTTCTTATGTGGAAGAAAACTGAGTAAGCCTAAAATTTAAGAATAAGCCTAAAATTTGGTACTGGAGGAAAGAAGGGCAGTTCACTCCATGTAAGGACAGGGTCTGCTCTTAATCTGTTCACCCCATAAGTAACCCAGCAGTGGTGTCGCGTGGGCACATGCACATCCAGCCAAACTTCCAGAAGCTTTGCTCTCCTGTACACAGGGTTATCCAGGCAGTGAATGGCTCACTTAGGAGTTTTAAGGAAGAGATGGGAAAGGGAGATAGAAGGGAAGGACCAGAGGGGCTGCCAAAAGGGTTAAGACCCCTCTCTTCAAATGAAGAAGTATATTTTTAGTTAATACTGTAGAGGAAACCTGTTTGTCTAGCTTTGTGTCTAGAAGAATGCACTGGGATTAATAAATTCAATCCTTCCTTCTTTAAATGCTCCAGCCCCTTGGCTCTAGCATAGCTTGTCTGCAGCAGAGCAGCTCCAGGTCTGGCTCAGTGAAACAATCACACTGCATCCCAGTGTTTCTGTCTTCACTGGACCTGCTGGGAAGAGGTCTCTGGTAGCCACTGTGGGATTTATAGAACAGCTATGTTCCCCGTTTCCCTGTGCTCTCTGGTGTACCCTGTGTACAGAAATAGCCTTTCCCTCACTGATCTTCCTTGAAGCATCTTGGCTGGAGTCTAGTGAGGTTTTCCTCCTGAGTCCCAACGGGTTCTCGAGGAGCAGAGATGCTGTGGGGACAGGGATGGGGAAGGCTACAGTGGCTTTTCCTGCAGCAGAGCTGGGGAGTTCGCAGGCTGCGAATCCTTCCACGGTTTCGTGCTGCTCCCCTGCACCCAGGCTGGAATGCGAGTGCTGTGAGCATGCAGCAAGACTCCACATGCCCTGGACGGTCTCCTGCCTCGTTGCATAATTTTGTTTTGCCTTATGGGAACTTTGTGATCTGTTCCCAGGAGAGAAAATGGTTCCCTTTTGTTTTGTCGACTGCAACCTTTTCCAGTAAGGAACGAGGAACTGTGAGAGAGCAGGGTTACACAGCCTGGCAGGTGCTATTGCAGGTATCACGACAAACGATCGTGTTGATAAAAGCTCTGCTGTTAATTTGGCAATCCCAGAGCTCCTCTGCTATTGTGCTTCGCAGGCTGCTGTCGCTCAGCTGCTAGAAAGTCACTTTGTGAAGCAGTTTGTCAGTCGAAGGATTTCTCCATTTGATTTGGGAAACAAAAAAGGTAAATGTGCAAAGAGAGTTAGAGTAAAAAGAATGATCCCTAGAAAAACTGCAGTAAGGAGGTCGGTGCTATTTGGCTGCCTGAAGGATCAATGCTTTTAAATATATATCACGTCAGAGCAGATATGTTGGATGATTAATTGCAAGCAGGTAGCATCTGCTTTTGTGTCGTGCCTGGTGAGCTACCCCTGGATTATCACCCATTCAGCTCCAAAGGTCCAGAGTTTCCCGTCAGGGAGCACGGAAAAAGCCGTCCCGCTTCCCGTCAGCTCACACAACATGCTGCCACTTGCTTCGGCTCAGCCTGGTAGAAACTAGAGGGAACAAAACCACCCAAACCTTGCTGAGGGCTGGGAAGACTCATTCGTTTGGCATCCGTGTTGCTGCTCAGCGAAGGCAGAGGCTGCACTGAAGTGCGGGCAGGACCGACTTGGATGAAGCTGGAGGCAAGACAAGCTCGTTCACCCCTGCTGGAGCAGCCCTCCTGAAGTCTGCATTGGTTCATTATTTTAAATACTCTGCCCCAAGACCCCTCTTGTGCCCTGGGCAGTCTCTGGTGTCCTTAGAGAGGGCACCAGGAGAGCAAAGCTCTACCCAGGGCTGCTCCCAGACAGCCTGGGGTGTGCGGGTGAGCCTGCAGCATCACTCTTGGTGTCGGTCTTGGAGCGTCCAACCACAACCCTGAAGCATCCATGCATCTACCTATCACCACCAGGGCAGAGAGAGGGACAGGAGGAATGCATGAGGATGAGCAGCAGCCTTTGTGCTGAGCTGCTGGGGGAGAGATCAAAGCTCCCTTTTGCTTTGGAGAGGAGCTCAGCCCAATGCCTTAAAACAACTTAAAGGCCATCCAGTTCCACACCCTGTACTGGGCAGGGACACCTTCCCCTGGCTCAGGGGCTCCAAGCCCCATCCAACCTGCCCTTGAACCCCTTCAGGGATGGGGCAGCCACCCCTGCTCTGGGCAACCTGGGCCAAGGGCTCCTCACCCTCACAGGAAAACATTTCTCCCCAAGATCTCATCTCAATCTCAGCTCTTGCAGTTGAAAATGGTTCCCCCTCGTCCTGTCCCTGCCCTCACTGATCCAGAGCCCCTCCCCAGCTTTTCTGGAGCCCCTTTCAGCACTGGAAGCTGCTTTAAGGCCTCCTCAGAGCCTTCTCTTCTCCAGGCTGAACAACCCCAACTCTCTTAGGCTGTCTCTGCATTGGAGGTGCTCCAGCCCTCAGATCATCTCCGTGGCCCTCTCTGGACCTGCTCCAACAGTTCCATATCCTTCTTACACTGGGGATTCTAGAACTGAACACAGGACTTTACATGGGGTCTGATAAGAGAGAAGCAGAATCCCCTCCCTGACCCTGCTGGCCAAGCTGCTTCGGATGCAGCCCAGGACACGTTTGGCTTTCTAGGCTGTGAGTAGGTTTTGCTGGCTCTTGCCCAGCTTCTCATCAATCAGCACCCCAAAAATTGCAAAAATTACTACTTCTCTGTCTGTGAAGACCTTCAATGTTTTGCCTAGTCCCCAAGTCCTAGCACAGGCTGCAGCTTGGGGTGCAGGGCAGCCTCTCCAGACTCAGGACTTGGCACTGTCTGTAGTGTTCATGATGGGAGGGAGAATAATGGTTGGACTAGAAGATCCGATGGGTCCCTTCCAACCTGGTTGTTCTGTGATTCTGTGCTAAGGGAAATTCCACTGTTTTCTGGCTGAGGAAGACTGAATGACAGAGGTGCTGGATGATCTCTTGAAACCAAGATTCACCACTGAGTCACAGTTCTCCACCTATGAGGAAAAGGAATGAAAGGCCAGGCTGGTGGAGACGGCGCTGGGAAGCTGCGGATGAGCTGGGGGGAGATGCTGCAGAGGCTCCGAGCATCCCAAGGTAGGTGTGTGAGCTGGGGGGGACGTGGAGGTGAGGAACCTTCGTCTTAATCAGCACCAACCTTGAGTTTTGTCCTTGTTCCGTGCTGTGGATCAGGTGGGCCAAATACGCTTTGAATGGTGATAAAACAGGAACTTTGATTATTTTCCTACATATTCCATTGAAAAAGAAAAGGGAGGTGGTGAAAGGCAGAAGGGTGTGGATGCTGTGGGGTGAGGAGCAGGGGATGGGACCCAGGGGGGTGTGGAGTGGGACCCCCTTCCCCTGCGGCTGTGGGTGCTCAGAGAGAACCGGGGGCTGTGTTCCCCACAAAGTGGGTGCAGAGCGGAGCCCCCAGACCCCAGTGGGTGCAGAGCAGAGCTCAGGGGTGCAAGCAGAGATGTCCCTTCTCCCACAGGCACGGAGCAGAGCTGTGTCCTCCCTTTGTGGGTGCAGAGCAGAGACCCTCCCTCCGCCTGTGGATGTGGAGCAGGGGTCCCCCCTTTCCTATGAACCAGAGGTGTGTTTGTCCTCCCACTGGGGGTGAAGATCAGAGCCCACGGGTGCCAAGCAGGACCCCAAACACACCACGGGGAGCAAAGGAGAGGGGTATGTGTGGGGCTCCCCCTATTGCGGATCAGAGCCTCCCCTTTGTGGGGCTCCCTCTGTTTCGGATCCCCCACTCTTTGGGGGCTCTCCCCGCTCTGGATGCGGATTCCCCCTCTTTGTGGCACTCCCCGAGCTCTGGATGCAGATCAGGACGCTCCACTTCGGGGGCCTCCTGAGCTCTGCATGCGGATCCCCACTCCTTTGCGGGGCTCCCTGAGCTCTGGATGCGGATTCCCCCTTCTCTGTGAGGCTCCCCCAGCCCTGGATGCAGATTCCCCCTCTTTGTGACACTCCCTGAGCTCTGGATGCAGATCAGAGCCCCACTTCGGGGCCTCCTGAGCTCTGCATGCGGATCACCCCCTCTCTGTGGGGCTCCCCCAGCCCTGGATGCGGATCCCCCCCCTCTTTGCGGGGCTCCCCAAGCCCTGGATGCAGATCCCCACTCCTTTGCTGGGCTCTGGATGTGGATTCCTCCTCTTTGTGGCACTCCCCGAGCTCTGGATGCAGATCAGAGCCCCACTTCGGGGGCCTCCTGAGCTCTAGATGCGGATCCCCCCACTCCCTGTGGGTCTCCCCAAGCTCTGGATGTGGATCCCAACTCCTTTGCGGGGCTCTGGATGCGCATCCCCCGCTTTGGGGTCTTCCCCGACGCTGGATGAGGCTCAGACCCCCCCTTTTTGCGGGGCTCCCCCCTTTTTCGGATTCCACTCCCCCTTTGTGGGTCTCCCCGAGCTCTGGATGCGGTTCCCCCCAATTTGCGGGGCTCCCCAAGCTCTGGATGTGAATCCCCACTCCTTTGCGGGGCTCTGGATGCGGATTCCTCCCCTTTGGGGGCTTCCCCGACGCTGGATGAGGATCAGACCCCCCCCTCCCCGCTTTGGGGGCTCCCCCGGTTCTGTATGGGGTGCCCCCCTTTACCCCCTTGAGGGGCTCCCCCTCCCCCCCTTGAGGGGCTCCCCCGGCTCTGTACGGGCTCCCCCCTCCCGTCCGGGCCCCGGGGGCGGGGCTGGCGCGCGGCTGCGCACCTGGGCAGGTGAGGGCGGGGCGGCGGCTCCGATCGCGGCTGCCGCGCTGCCCTCGCCCCCCCCCCAGATCCCCCCCCAGCCCCGTTAGGGGCTCGGAGCCGCTTCCCCCAGCCCCATCCCGGAGCGGTGAGTGCGGCCGCGGGGGCCGAAAATACGCCTGTGTCTGTCTGTCTGTCCGTCTGCCTGTCCGTCTGCCTGTGTACGTGTGTGTTACGGGTGGGTCCGTGTCCGCGATGGCCGTGGGGAGGGGAGGTTTTGGGGGGTGGGGGGCCCCGTGTCCGCAGCAGCTGGGAGGGCCAAGCTGGAAGAGGAGGGAGCTGGGCTCTTCTCCCAAGGGACAGGACGAGAGGGAATGGCCTCAAGCTCCACCAGGGGAGATTTAGGCTGGAGATTAGGAGGAAGTTTTTCCCAGAAAGGGTCATTGGAACAGGCTGCCCAGGGAGGGGGTTGATTCCCCTTCCCTGGAGGTGTTTAAGGGACGGGTGGATGAGGTCCTGAGGGACATGGTTTAGTGTTTGATAGGAATGGTTGGACTCAACGATCCGATGGGTCTCTTCCAACCTGGTTGTTCTATGATTTTTCTCCCTCCCTGCCCCCTGGATCAGCCCCCGGCTGCGCCTTTCTGAGCCCTGGAGTTAGGGAAGGGTGATGGCTGCACCCCCCTCCCCGGCCCCCTGGCTGGCAGCTTTTTCGGGGACCATAGCCCCCAGATCCCAAAGGATCCATCACCCCTCCCAACTCTGCGGGCTGGGGATACGGGATTGGGGCACAGGGACTGAACCCCAAGAGTTAATTGTGCTCCAAGCCTGTCCCTTGCCCTGCACAAGGCAGGAGGGATGGAAATGCAGCCTGTTCAGCTGTGGCTGTGTCTTTCCAGTGGCCAAACCGAGCACTGGAGCTAGGGCTGGGGTGACATTCGCCCCCCAGACCTCCGCTACTGCTCCCAGATCCCAATTATCCGACACCCCTTCCAGCTCTGCGGGCTGTGGATATAGGATTGGGGCACAGGGACTGAATCCCAGGAGTAAATTGTGCTCCGAGCATATTCCTGGCCCTGCACAGGGCAAGAAGGTGAAGGGCCGTGAGAAAAGGGCTGTATGGATCACTAAAACCTGGGAGCTGTGGGTTCTCGGAGCAGGGAGGTGATGAAGTGTGCTCTCGGATAGAAATTCAGCCTGTTCAGCTGTGGCTGTGTCTTTCCAGTGGCCAAACCGAGCCCTGGAGCTAGGGCTGGGATGACATTTGCCCCCCAGACCTCTGCTACTGCCCCCAGATCCCAATTATCTGACACCCCTCCCAGCTCTGCAGGCTGTGGATATAGGATTGGGGCACAGGGACTGAATCCCAGGAGTTAATTGTGCTCCATGCATGTTCCTGGCCCTGCACAGGGCAGGAGGGCGAGGGGCCGTGAGAAAAGGGGTGTATGGATGACTAAAACCTCGGAGCTGTGGGTTCTCGGAGCAGGGAGGTGATGAAGTGTGCTCTCGGATAGAAATTCAGCCTGTTTAGCTGTGGCTGCGTCTTTCCAGTGGCCAAACCGAGCCCTGGAGCTAGGGCTGGGATGACATTTGCCCCCCAGACCTCTGCTACTGCCCCCAGATCCCAATTGAGCCGTCATCCCTTCCAGCTCCGTGGGCTGTGGGTATGGGTTTGGGGCACAGGGACTGAATCCCAAGAGTTAATTGTGCTCCAGGTGTGTTCCTTGCCCTGCACAGGGCAGGGGAGCCTGGATGGCTACGAGAAAAGTGATGTACAGAGCTCTGAAATGTGGGAGCTGTGGGTTCCCAGGACTGGGAGGTGAAGAGTTGGGTGCTTGGATGGGAATTCAGCCTTTTTCTCTGTGGGATCCCTGGTGCTAAGGGTTGAGTCACTTGCCTTTAGAGAAATGACTGTAAACCCATGAAACAGAGGATAACGTAATCAATCAGAATGAGGTGTCGCAGGGATAATCCCGGAGCAGACCCCTTCCTCCTTCCAAGCCTTTGTGAATGGGGTGGAGCGGGAGCACTGAATGCGTTGGGCATGCAGGCGGAGAGGGAAAGCATCAGCAGTTCTGGAGGCGTTTTCCTGGTGCACTGTGTGCTGTTACGCTGGCTGGAACTGGGCTGGAGCCCTGAGGGTCACCCTGGTTGGCTGGGGCTGTCCCCAACCTTGGCCGCTCGTCTGGGTTGCAGGATGCTTGCTCCTTCCTGAGTCTGAGTTGTTCTTGCTGGGGTGAATGTCTCCCTGCTAAGGAAAAACATGTAACTTGGTGAATAATAATTGGAGTCTGGGGAATAATTCCATCACTGAGCAGGAGGGTGTTCCAGCCAGTGCTAGTGGAAATAAAGCAAACTGGAGGATTCCTGGGGATGTGAACCAAGGAGAGCTGAGTGAGGACTGAGCCTTGGCAAATCTCATTAATAACACGAAGGTGTTTGCCGAGCTCACCCTTGGAGCTCTGGGCTCAGGAGCAGGCACGGGCGTTAGTGAACCCCTCTGGATGGAAGCCGAAGGCTGTTCCAGGCTGACTCACCGTCTGAGCCGAGCAGTGGGATTCAAGTTGATTTGCTCTCGGTTATTGTGTCAACAAGTCATTGGTGATAAAAGGTCATAAAGCATTGTAATGTCGCGCATTGACAGGCGCTGTCTGCCATCCCAGGGACAATTCCAACCAGCGCTCGCTCCACGTGACCAAACGTATTTGGGTTGAGAGCAGTGTGAGGGGTTCTGCCTGGACTGAGGGTTTAGGTTTCCTCTTGGTCTTGCTTCCTCTTGTCTGCTGTTAGAAGCTGAAGGGGCTGCTCATAAAGCAAAGTGTAAAAAGGATGATGGAAATGAGCTTTAGTTAGGATTCCTTTTTTACAATGAGAAGTCACTTTTTTCCCTTTGCCGGGGAAGCTGATACCTGGTTTCAGTCTCAATTCTAAGTCCAGGATTAACCTGGGCTTTGTGGCTTTGCAAACAGGCTACTGGAAGTTTAATTCTGATAGGCTTTTCAGCACGGATAACCAACACAGCAGCATTTCAGAAGCACAAATATAATCTCAACGATTGCTTTCTGATCCTTCACAGCTCCTGGGAATCAGACTGCATCCCCAGGTCCTCCAGGAAGCAGTCTTCCAATCTGTTATTTAAAGATGATTTGCAATTGAATAAGAACATTTTCTTTGCTTAACAGATAAAATAAGTTGTGTTCAGATTAATTTTGTATGAACACTTGCATCTGAATGGGATCTGCAGGTATTTGAACAACTAAAACCTGTTCCTAGACAAGTTCTTGACAGGACTTTTTCATCTCTATCTGTGCTACGAGACACATCTAGCAACTCCTGCAGCAGCAGTGAGAGCTTATGGTGAAGGTTTCATGCTGCAAGTGCTTTGTTAATGGGAATATTTGTCATTTCTCATGTCTGTTTAATGATTTACAAATGTATATGGGAGATGCACCTTCTGAGCACGTGTAGCATAAAATCATAGAATCATGGAATGGTTTGGGTTGGAAGGGACCTTAAAGCCCATCCAGTTCCAACCCCCTTCCATGGGCAGGGACACCTCCCACTAGATCAAAGCCCCGTCCAACCTGGCCTTGAACACCTCCGGGGACATCAAAAGCCGTTCCCCCTCGTCCTATCCCTGTACTTTCAAATAAAGAGCCCCTGCTCAGCTTTCCTGTAGGCAATCCCCCCCAACATCTAAAGATCCCCAATGTCATCCCTTCCTGCAGAGGTACAATCATTAGTTTTGTTTGTTTGGCACAAGAAAAATAGTGTTAACGGGAAATGCAGTAGGAACACGGGGCTACTTAACAACAGATTTGCTCAGTTAACTGCAATGCTGGTTTGTGTAAAACCGTCAACATTAAGTCAACATCATTTGATTTGTAGCACGAGTGCTTGCAGACCTGCAGTTCGTGTCTTTCTGGATGAACATCCTGGTTGTTGTAGGTCAGTGATGTTTGCCAATCATTATCCTGCGCTCAAAGTGCTCATGAAAAAGTCACAAGACAACTTCCAGAGGAACATCTATGATAAAATGGGTCCCGTCTGCTTCAGCTGATGCTTCCACCTTTACCTCAACAGGAGCAGAAGCCTCTCGTTCGGCACGTGTTTGTTTTTCCCCTCCTGGATGCAAGTCCGACACGACTGAAGCAGAACTTGAGCAGAGAGGCCCCTTCGCTAAGGCGTACGTGGAGGCTTTTGAAATCTGACTGTCTGTTCTTGCTGTGGCTTGTTCGTGGCTTTATCTCCTGCGCAGCATTTACAGCTCCGTTTGATTGGGGCTCGCCCTCTGCGTGCTCAGTAACCCAAATAACACACCGTCTCCGCTTACAGGAATATTTAACAGTAAGTTCTTCTTGTAACAATTACGGTTCCCGCTTCCTGATGCAGCTGTAACTCCTCCTGGCAGGAGATTCATCTGGTTGAAGCAGAATTAATGGTTTCAATGTAAAGTAACATAACAAACGGTAGCACAGGGTCCTTTTTCAGTATCAACTCAATGTCCTTCTTGTACAAAGGAGGAGTCTCCATCCCTGGAAGTGTTTGAAAAAAACTTGTGTTTTTCAAGTGTCAGCGTGGCACTTGTGGACATGGTTTAGCAGGCACAGTGGGACTGGGCCGATGGTTGGAATGGATGATCTTAGAGGTCTTTTCCAATCTCAACGATCCTATGATTTTCATCAAATTAACATTTTTTTTTGTGAAGCCTAACTTTAGCTGTTGTTCTACTCTTCTCCCTGCCTTCTGTAGACAATGGCCTTACACCCACGAAGAGTTCGCTTGAAGCCGTGGCTAGTAGCCCAGGTGGACAGCGGGATGTATCCCGGCCTTATCTGGCTAAACCGAGAAGCGAAGCGGTTTCAGATCCCCTGGAAGCATGCGACTCGGCACAGCCCGCAGCACGAGGAGGAGAACACCATCTTCAAGGTGAGGGAGGGGAGGCTGAGTTACAGCACGGCCGGTAGACAGAAACAAAGGGTTGAATTGTTGGCCCGGGAGCTGGATAGGCATCTGGGTTGCTGGTTCCAGGGACATTTTGTCCTGTTTCTTTGACCTCAGAAAAGCCACTTTGTGTACCTGGATGCCAAGCTTGGCACAGCCTGAAATGGTGTTGGATTCTTTAACCCCTTCTGACCACTGAAGACTTGATGATGTCTAATTGCATGGACTGGAGTGTTGCTGTTGTTTGCTTCCTCCGCTTGGTTTAGGATGTGGTGACTGGCTGATTCTTAGAGAAAACCATTAAACACTGTTAGATAAATCTTAAGAGGTCCACCACAAACTTCCAGTACTCATCACTGCTGTCCCTAATATTCTTATCACAAAGGACTCGTAACTCCCACACTCCTTTGAGGAGTTTCCACTGCCTTGGAAGGATCTTGGACTGATAACCTGATTTTGGGGTGAGGGAGGGAGGGAGGGAGAGGGCCTGCTGGACGTCTGTGGCTGCTCTTCCACTCCCCTTGCACCCAGTCCACTCCTCCTACGCAGGCCATGGCTCGCTGTCAAAAATGACTTTTGTTATTGAACCTGAGACGCTTAGAAAAACAGAGTCCTGTAGAATTTGTACTTTCTTAGATTGTATGAAACTGCATACTCAGAAATGCTAATAGGTTTTTGGAAAATTTGGTTTATATCTCTCCCTCCCCTCTTTTCTTAATGGGAAAAGCAGGAATTTCTGTTGGTCTCAGAAGAACTATAGTTCAGACTGCTGCAAAGGAAGGGGTTTACAGTGAATTTGTTTGGAAGGTTGGTTTCTGATAAAAGCTGCTCTGTCAAGAGGGCTGGACTGAGCACCATGTACTTTGTCCCCAGGCTTGGGCTGTGGAAACAGGAAAGTACCAGGAAGGAGTCGATGAGCCAGACCCCGCGAAGTGGAAAGCCCAGCTCCGATGTGCTCTTAACAAAAGCCGGGAATTCAATTTGATGTATGATGGCACCAAGGAGGTGCCCATGAACCCGATTAAAATTTATGAAGTGTGCGATATCCCGCAGTCCCAGGGATCAATCATTAATCCAGGTGAGGGCTGGTTCTTGAGCAGGCGTTCGTCCAATGCGAGTTCCTTTCCCTCGGTGGCACTAACTCTCAAGCTGCCTTTGTGTGCAGCTGCCGTGTGTAAGCCTGGGTGTACTTAAACAAAGAGGACTTTGACCTGTACCTGCATGAAAATTAATAAAGTTGTACACAGTTGCATGTTTTTTGCCTAACAGTCCAATTTTGGCAATAGTTTATCTGTTCCTTAGCTTCCTAGATTTATAAATTAAACAAAATAGTATGTTGTACATGTCAGATTTTTTTAACTTATATTCAAAATACACACAAATAAATTTCCAGTGTTGTGCTAAGCCAATATAAAGATCACATTACTTTTCAAGTGCACTGCAGTGTTTCACACTGATCGACTGCCCACAAGGTTGTGCTTGTTTGCAGGCTCCACTGGCTCAGCTCCATGGGATGAAAAGGATAATGATCTTGATGATGACGAGGAGGAAGAACTGAATCAATCTCAGCATGTCCCTATTCAAGAGACATTTCCATTTCTCAATATCAATGGTTGGTGGCACAGACTAACGTATGACTGAAGGAATTTGCTTGTAAATTGGTGTGTGCTTGAAATAAAATCTTGCTTTATTTAAGAATTGTGTCCTTCCTGTAGATTCTCCAATGGCTCCAGCCAATGCAGAAAACTGCACCTCTGAAGCTGTGTGGCCAAAGAACGAACCTCTAGATATGGAAATGCCCCCGACTGCCCTGCAGCATGACTTCTTCAGCAGCCCTGAGCTCTGGATCAGCTCTCTGCCAAGTACGTATATGGATTTGTGGTGCTTCTGATGCTTACCTTTAAAAAAACAACATGGTTTGACTTTTTCCATGTGGCTCGGTTAGCATAGGGAACCATATATAGTTTAAAAATCCCCGTGACTGTAGCGTGGGTTTCAAGGTGTGTCTCTGCTGCAGCTACAATACGTGTAGAAGTCCAGGTAAAGCCATACTGACAGCTTCTCTCTCAGTGACAGACCTGGAAATCAAGTTTGAATATCGAGGAAAGGAGACCGGACCAACGACGACTGTAAGCAACCCCCAGGGATGCAGACTTTTCTATGGAGAGCTGGGTCCTATGCCAGACCAGGAAGAGCTCTTTGGGCCCATTAGTTTGGAGCAAGTAAAGTTTCCTGGGACAGAGCAAATCACCAATGAAAGGCAGAAGATCTTCACAAGTCGGCTGCTGGATGTTATGGACAGGGGACTGATCCTGGAGGTCAGTGGCCACGCCATTTACGCTGTCCGGCTCTGCCAGTGCAAGGTGTACTGGTCTGGTCCTTGTGCACCTTCCTCCACCACACCAAATTTGATTGAGAGACAAAAGAAAGTCAAACTTTTCTGTCTGGAAACATTCCTTAGCGGTAAGTAGCTTCTGTTTGTGAAAAATAGCTTTGGATGCGCTGGTCTGGGTGCTTGGTAGAACTACTGGAAAGGGTGATCTGCAGTGGGGATCAACCTGGATGCACCAGCTGGCTTGCTCGTCCATGGAGCCTTGACAGGGGCCACCACTTCCCTGGCTTCAGTGGACTGTGGAGCAGATGTGCATCAGGAGAAAGCAAATGTGCACTCGTTCGATACTCCAGAAAACACTGGTGGGCCTTGCTTTTAAAGAAAGCTCTTCTGGGTGCAAGAAATAAGCTGTGGTTGTGTACTTGTAAGAGGTGGCTGTAGCAAAGGACAGTGTGTAGGTAAGACCTGGGACAGTGTAGTGAGGTGGGATGTGGAGATTTTTTTCTAATCCAAAACCAACAACCCTGCAGCTTTCTGCTTTTCTTCCTAGAACTGATTGCCCATCAGAAAGGACAAATTGAGAAACAGCCACCGTATGAGATCTACTTCTGTTTTGGAGAGGAGTGGCCCGATGGGAAACCCAGGGAGAGGAAGCTGATTGTGGTTCAGGTAGGAGCCGAGGCTTGAAGTGAATGTGCCAGCCTTGCTGGAGCCTGCTTGCTGGCTCTGAATCGATGCCCAAGAATACCAGAGACCTGTTCTTCTCTGTTGTGGTTACTGACACCTACAAATCCCAGCAGGGCTGATGGGTTTGGTCACAGCAAATACAAATGTTACATGTGCCGAATAGTATTGGCTGTGAGCACAGTGTAGGTTGTTGTGGAAACCATCCCCTGCATCCAGAGCCAGAGATTCCTACAAACGTTGCTGTTGGGTTAAAACAACTGACTTGTTTTCCCACAGGTCATCCCAGTCGTGGCCCGGATGATCTACGAAATGTTCTCTGGTGATTTCACGCGCTCCTTTGACAGCGGCAGCGTGCGGCTTCAGATCTCGACGCCCGACATCAAGGACAACATCGTGGCTCACCTGAAGCAGCTGTACCGCCTGCTGCAGAACCACCAGGAGGGGTGGCCAATGCCGGCCCCTGCCATGCACTTGGCTCAGCCGCTCCCTGCCCAGTGATGGGTGCTTTGCTTCGCTCCGGGCTTCGCGTTGTACATAGAGGAGCATTTCATAGAGTGCCTTGCCTATAAACCTGAATAAAAGATGTAAATCTGGTAATCTAATTCAATTCCAGCAGTCTGTGGTGCTTTTGTCTTGGAAGTGTTCAAAACAGGGGGAATTATAGGAATACCTCTTTCTTGTTCACTATTTTCAGCTGTTTGTTTCATAGAATCACCAGATTGGAAGAGACCCACCAGATCATCGAGTCCAACCACTCCTATCAAACACTACCTACGTGGAAAATGTTGGGGTGTATATGGGGAACAGTGAGTGAACAGCAAGTTTCTTGTGAAACTAAAGAAATCTGTGATGGAAACTTTTCCATTGTTGACTGTTGCCCCGTGTCCACAGCAGCTGGGAGGGCGAAGCTGGAAGAGGAGGGAGCTGGCCTCTTCTCCCAAGGGACAGGACAAGAGGGAATGGCCTCAAGCTCCACCAGGGGAGATTTAGGCTGGAGATTAGGAGGAGGTTTTTCACAGAAAGGGTCATTGGGCATTGGAATAGGCTGCCCAGGGAGGGGGTTGAGTCACCTTCCCTGGAGGTGTTTAAAGCATGGGTGGATGAGGTCCTGAGGGACATGGTTTAGTGTTTGATAGGAATGGTTGGACTCAATAATCCGATGGGTCTCTTCCAACCTGGTGATTCTATGATTCTATGATTAAAACAGAATTTGTGCAACTTTCAGCTCCAGCTTGCAGCCTGGAGGGGCTTGCAGCTCCCTGGCCCGGCTGGGGGTGCCTGTGCCCACGGAACGGGAAGGGTCTGGGGGTCCCTCCCACAGCTTCCCTGGAAGCCGCAGCCGCCTGAGGAGCCGGGGCAGGGCGGGTCGGGCTCTCAGGGCGGGTCTGGGCCGCTCTGAGCCGCCATTTCAGGCGGTGCCGCCCCGGAACCCAGGGAAGCGCTGCCCACCCCCCCCCCCCCCCCCCCCTTTTCCCGCCTCCTCCTTTCTTCCCGCCTCCTTCTCCTCCGCCATGTCTGGGCGGCTGGCGGCGCTGAGCGCGGCTCGGGAGGAGCTGAGCTCGGGTCGGAGATGCCGGTTGCCGGCCGGCAGAGCCCTGCAGCTGGCGGGGGAGGTGCTGGCGGTGGCGGCAGGCTTGAAGCCGGCTCTGCTGTGCGACTGCGGGGCGGCGGGGGCCGCGCAGTGGCGGCGCTACCTGAGCAGGCTGCGGGAGGCTGGGCTGCTGCGGCAGCCGCTGCACGTGCTGGGGCTGGGGGGCTCGGTCCTCCTGCTGCACCCCAGGCTCGCCCACAGCAGGGTGGGGGCCGTGCTCTCTGCCCACCCTGCACCCTTCGTCGATGTGTCTGCGGCGAGGAGGAGCCCTGCTCTCTGCGGGCAAGAGGAGGCTGAAGCCATCAGGGGCCACCTCGCTGCACTCTTGGGACACCTAAGGGCTGCCTGCCCCGTGTCTGATGTACCTGCGTCCTCCAGCTGTGCTCCTTGCAGCCCCACGACCTTCTGCTCCCTGCCTTCCAACCCTGCCTCCTCCATCCCTGCATCCTCCATCACCGTGTCCTCCAACCCTGCGTCCTCCATCTCCACATCCTTCATTCCTGCCTCCTCCATCACCGTGTCCTCCAATCCCGCATCCTCCATCTCCGCATCCTCCAACCTCACATTCTCCAACCCTGCCTCCTCCATCACCGTGTCCTCCAATCCCACATCCTCCAACCCTGCATCCTCCATCTCCGCATCCTCCAACCTCACATTTTCCAACCCTGCATCCTCCAACCCCGCATCCTCCATCCCTGCATCCACCAACCCCATGCCCTCCAACCCTGCATCCTCCAACCCTACATCCTCCAGCCCCGCGTCCTCCAGCCCTGCATCCTCCAACCCTATGCCCTCTAACAATGTGTCCTCCAACCCTGCGTCCTCCTTCCCCACATCCTCCAACCTCACATTCTCCAACCCTGCATCCTTCAGCCCCATGCCCTGTAGAGCCATGTCTTCCACCCCCACATTGTCCAACCCGGAATCATCAAGCTCCACACCCTCCTGCCCCACGTCCTCCAACCCTGCATCCCTGAGTCCTGTGTCCTCCAGTGAGGTTGTCCCCACAGACTGGAACCTCTGCACTGTTGCTGGGGTGCTGCTGGGCTACCCAGCAGCGTACACCTTCGCCTCAGAGGAGAGTGGTGAGAACTGCCTGGCGATGACACCGCTGAGGGTGTTCACGGTGCGGGCTGCCTGCCCCAGGATAAAGGATGGTCTCGTGGTCCAGATATACTCTTTCAGCATCCCAGAGAGCCTCTGCTCGGAGCTGAAGGAGGTGCTGGATGCTTGGCATGAGCAGCTGAAGGGGGCTTTCTGTGCACAGAGTGACTTTGTGGATCTCTGCATTTCGAGCGAGGTGGTGTCTCTTCCAGCAGTTG
This sequence comes from Coccyzus lansbergi, assembly GCA_033558105.1. Taxonomy (NCBI): domain Eukaryota; kingdom Metazoa; phylum Chordata; class Aves; order Cuculiformes; family Coccyzidae; genus Coccyzus; species Coccyzus lansbergi. The sequence continues at coordinate 827,522 of JAUMJK010000430.1, read as the reverse complement.
CCTTGTGAAAGACTTTGGGGCTGATTTCTCACTTGGATCAGGGACTGAGGGGAGAGATCTGGTTCCTGTGTGTGCACTTCGAGATGCCTGAGGACTAAAAGCTGAATTGTGACAAACTTGGGCCCTGACCCCGTAGCCCAGGTGCAGATGAAGGATGTGGGCTTCCCAGACGATGTGCACACACAGCTGCTCTGCAGCCTTGAGACTCAGTGCCCTGTGAGCTCACACTATATTTAATTAACTGAGGATTAATAAAAGTGTGAACACCACAGTATTTTGAATTTAAGTTTATTGAAGTCTCCATGTCCTATTTACTACTCATGTGATGTGTCGTGTACCACCTTGTAGTGGAGCCTGCGCTGGAATGAAGGGCTGCACAGTCCAGCTCCAAAAGAGCCTTCAGCCCCTGCGTGTTGGGTTAACATGGAGCTGGCAGGGAAGGGGAGGTGGATGTGGCTGTGAGGATGCTTGGCCACCACATGGGCTGGAAGAGCGTTTGACCTAATGGGTGGTGCAGGTGGGCAGTGGGAAAGCTGCTTGGGGTGGGTAGTACATGGCGGAGTAAATCCCTCTGAGCTGAGTTTCTTTGTCAGGTATCAGCAGAGTTGGACCAGGGTCAAATACTTCCCATTGCCCCATCCCTTGGTTGAGGCTTTGAGCAATGTGATCCCTGCTGCTCTGTCTCTCTGGACCCCATGAGCCCTGGCAGCAGCAGTCGAGGTGGCTCTGTCCCTCAGCATTGCATCGACTGGGCAGCACAAACTTCAACTGAGGAAGAATAACAAAAGCAGCTAAAGGAAGGGGAGGTCTCCCCAGCTGTGGGAGTTGGGAGTGAGACCAGCTCAAGATAGGAAATGAACAGATAATACAAAGCAGTAGACAGTGCACTGCAGCGAGGGAGCCTTGCTACTGCTGAAGGAGAAGTCAGTTCCTGCAGTGAGATCGGTCAGCGAGAAGGTCTTTCATGGTCTGTAACTTGCCAGGAAGGTGGCTATGGCCATTGCTATCACTACCACCAGGAGAGGGATCCAGTGGCTGTGCTGTCTCTGCAAAGACAATCATAGACTCACAGAATGGGTTGGGTTGAAAGGGGCCTTAAAACCCATCCAACTCCAATCCCCTGCTATTTCATCTCTAATATTCATCTTCCCCACGCTGCACCAAGAAATGGGGGGATTTACCCAGACCGATCTGTAGCTTCTGCCCGAAAGCACTGGGAGTCAGGGTGAGGAACACTTCCCACCTTTGCCTGCTTGCTCTGCAAGCTGTTGAGCTCATCCCGGCACTGGCGCAGCCTGGTCAGGCAGGAGCGGTACTCGTCGCTCAGGTTCTCCAGCTCCAAGCGCAGCTCCGTGCACTGCAAGGACAGCAAGCGGCCGTCAGCAGGAGGGATCCCCTGGCTGTCATACGCACCCGGCATGGCAGGGCTCCCGCAGCACCCGCAGCGCTTTGTCCATGGGGACGTATTCCCTTCTGCTCTCTGTGTGCCCAGATGTACCTACAGGGACAGAGCAGAGCTTGGTGTCACCAGGAACATGAGGACAGAGGCAACATCCGGTCTGTTCCCATCTCCTGGCCTGCCTGGCTTTGCTGTTGCCTTTCACATCCCATGGGAGAAAGAAACAGTTGTTATTTTTACAATCACAGAAGCGTGCAGGCCAGAAGAAGACATCAAGTGCAAACTCATGGCATGTTTTTCCTCTCATTTTGGAATACAGTCTGCCTTTCACTGACCGCAGGAGCAGCTGAAGAGTTCTTTAAAACCTCATGAACTGGGACACACAAGACAGGCACCATGGTTGTGGTGCACAACCCCAAAACCCAGGGAGCGTCTTTGTTCAGAAGGGCCCTGCTGCCGGCCTGGTAGGCGCTGGATGAGCAGCAGCTGCTGCAGAGAAGCTGCCTCCTCAGCTGCAACCTGTTACCTTGATATACCCAAATAAAAGCCTTCCCCAGGTGGAACTGGGTGATGCCAGATGCTGACGGTGCTTTCTTTGGTGTGGGTCACTTGGACAAGCTCTTCATCTGCCTTGCTCTAAGCTCTACTATGGTAAGTTACAAATATATTTTTTAATAAATCCTTGCTATCTGCTTATTGCTGTAAGAAGTGTGGGGCTGCTGATTGGCAGAAGGTATGGTTTGTTCTATGTGTTTTGTGTTCTAAAGCAGTTTCTGAACTTGGAAAGGGCGTGTAAGAGGTCAGAAAGCTTTGAACTGTTTCTTTGCAGCTCAGTTGTGAAGGCATTCCTTGTGTTAGCAGATGCTTCTTGTTATTTGAAAACTTGTGTTTTTCCTTCTCTCCTTCCTTTGTATTGAGGCCTTCAGCTCTTTAAACCTGACTTTGTTTTTTCCTTATGATATCGTTGAGACCCTCCTGTCTGTGAGGGCATAAATGGGTTTGTGTGGAGACTGTAGAGCACCAGGCTGCTCACACCCTGCCCTTGTATGTGGTTGCTGCATCTGGGGTTTGACTAGCAGGATAAAAATACAATTTAGAGAATCGTTGTTAGAGATACCAAGCACAACTCATAGCTCTGTTGGCTTCCAGGAGCTTTAGTGCATTGCATTGTGCTGGTGGAGTGCTTGGCAGCAGCATCTCGTGCCCCAGCAGTGGTTCTAGGACTTCCTCACCTCCTTCTCCTTTGCCGTAAGCTGGCATGTCTTGCTCTGTATCTCATCCTTTAGGCTTTCCTTGCCTGCCTCCTCCTCAGGTCGCTCTAGTGGAGCGTTTTGGTTTTCCTTGGCAGGAGTGAGAGTTGGGGTCTGTGTGGTGACAACCTGATCTAGAAAACAACGAGGCTTCTGGTGAGAAACAGCCCCAGGCTTTGGGTTTGCTTTAGAGCTGGGTTACTCGGCACATTTTAAAGTTATTTGTGTGGTATGTGTCCAGTGGAGGACACAGGGGCTGAGTTAGCTACCACGGCTTAACCCCACGGGAGTTCTCCTAATCATCTCTAGAGGAACACTTAGTTGCCAGAAATGGAAGGGAGGGAGAGTTAAAAATGCTTATTATCTTTCAATTACAGCTGTAGTTACAATTGTCATGTTAATTGTATTAGTTATAATGTGTTTTGCTTGGAAAAAAAAATGTTTAGCCACTGAAGTAGAATTTGTAATATGTTTATTTTCTTAAAGTGTTTGTTGTTATAAATGCACTGACATTTTAATGTTAACTAGCAAAAATAGATTAATTTGTTTTGCACTGCTTTAAGATCCTCCTTTATTCTAAACCAATGTGGACTAGAGCTGGGTCTAAGGTTCTGTGTCCAGGGAGAGGAGCGCTAGGTGGAGGTTACAGAATCTGCTGACCTTTCCTTCGCTCCGTCCTCTCCTGGCTCCTCTGCTGGTTGCTCTGGTTCTGGATCAGGTCTGTAGGGATGAAAAGCCACTGCTGCTGCCCTCTGTGCTAACGAGGGTCTCTGACTTCACACTCCTTTGTGTTACTCACTGTTCAAGTGGCTGATCGTTGCCTCCAGCATTACCTTCTGATTTTGTTCTTTTTGCAGTTTATCTGAAATGATGAGAAGAAAATCAAGATTGGTATGATAAAGATGTATTTATGTACTGTTAATATTCCCCCCAGCCTGCAGACACCTCAGATAGCAATGGGTGCTGCCTGCTAGGGGCTTGCGTTGCTGTCTTTGGGTCTGACAAAGGATGCCAAAGACCTTATCAGAGCTGAGGATTCATCTGCCTTTTAGGTGTCCCTTTCCATCCTTTCCTTAGGAAAGTCACTTGACTCCTCTGAGGTCTGTTAGCCTGATCTGGGTGATGACGTCCTTGCTTCTGCAGGGTGGGTGGGACTGGATGCCCAGCAAATGTCCTTCCCAATCTAACCATTCTATGAGTCTTCAATCTAGTTGGAAATGACTTTCGGAGCCCTTTTGAAACCAGAGGCCTTCTCAGCAAGCTGAGGTGTGTGACACATTCAGGGAGAATCAGAGAATAGTTCCCATTTGAAGAGGCTTTAAAGGTCATCTAGTTCCAACCCTCCTGCCATGGGTAGGGACATGCCCCTAGAGAGTGTGCCTTGTGTGTGTGCTTGGCTTAAGGACCTCTGGGTTGCAAGAGCATTTTCCAAGTATTCTCCCTGCATCTGGAGGACAGACCCTCTCCGTTCCCCTGCACACGGTACCTTCAACGGTGCTGATGTGCTCAGCCTTCAGGTCGTTGTCCTCCTGCAAGGCGCTGGCTCTCTGGTGGAGCGCGGTGTGCTCGCTCTGCAGGCTGCACAGGGCCTGCTGCAGCTGCTCCTTCTGTGTGGCTGTTTGCTGTGGGTGAAAAGAGCTCTGGCATCACCCTAGCCCCACCATCATCCCACCACGAGCAGCCCATGAGCGTGGGGTATTAGCAGCTTTCCAACAACCAAAGGCAGCAAAGAACACAACTGCACTGTGGGGGTGACTGCTGTGCTTTGTCAAAGGGGGTTTATTAGTGGTCTCAACCTGGGGGCTTCCTGCTTGCAAATTAGAAAATGCAGGCTCCTGGGGGGGGAACTAACATACCTGCAGTTCGCTTTGCAAAACGTGGAAGTTGTTCTCGAGCTCCGTGTGCGCTGTGGTCACCTTGGTCAGTTCGGCTTTGAGAGAGATGTAGTGCTCCTTCCAGAAGGCGAGGTCCTCTCTCATTGCTGCCAGGCTTCTCTGGGGGAGACAGCCAAGACCCAGGGGTGGGCTGTGGCTAGTGGACCCTGCCAGGCTGTCCCAGACCATATCCCAGAGTCACTGGCATCAGCCTTGCTGAGCCTACCTCCTTCTACACCAGAGCTGCGATACCTGTGTGGTTCTGATGCCATCTGATGGGCAGAATGAACATGGGCAGAGGGCTTAATGTGGAGCCCGAACCACGTGCTGCTGGGAGGATTTAGAAGCCTGCTAGTGTTTGGGAGAAGTGATTTGTTTTTCTGAAATGCCAGTTATCCTGTGAGTCAGAACAAATTGCAGCTTCTTGGGGAATATCCATTTTCTTAGGAAAAAACAACTCCAAGTAAAAGCAGCTCTGGAGAACTTGTGCCCTGGATGTCTGTGTGCAGCTTGTTGATCTGTGTGTAGCAGGGCAGGGGATGGGAAGAAGGGGTAGTGAAGGAAGCAGTGGATTCCCCAAGCTGTTCTTAATAACCTGATGCGTGGATCAGAAAAGGGAGTGTAGGACTGAGCTGCTTTGGACTTTGCTCAGTAGTTGAAAAATTACGGTTTTACGGCTTTGTTGCTTATGGGAAGCTGGTCATCCCCTTTCCCTGAACTTTGGGGGCTCTTCATCACATTTGGAGTAGATTAAAGCAAAGCAAGGTTTAAACCATGTTTACCTGTGAGTTTTGCAGCTGCTGCTCAGTTTGGAGTTTGTCCTCCAGCATCTTCTGGAGAGCCTCTTTTGCCTTCTGCTCATAGGTCTGTTTCTGGTCCTCCATCTCAATCAGGAGCTTATTCACACACTCCTTTGGGTAACTCTTTAAAGGAAGAATTAAAGTGCTCTGGAGGGTCTTATCTGACACATTCCTAATCTGGCTAAACCTGAATATGAGCAAATCCAGAGCGTGTAAATGCTGCTGCTAATGTGCTGTGAAACGTTGCTTCAGCAAAGAGAAAATCCTTTTCAGATCTGTATCTAATCAGATTGCTCTGGAATCTGAACCCCCGCCTAATTACATGGTTCACTATTTTGTTTTCAAGCCCCTCTTCACCCGAGTTTGTTCCTCAGTGATTCAGACATTACCTGGGTGCAAGCCTGCAGCTGGTTTTCAAGTGCCCTTAGTTTACACTTCAGTTTGTCTTCATTCAGCTGACCCTGGGGAGAAAACAATTGGACAAATGTGTGGAATCCTGAACCATGTGCCTCTGCTGTTTTGTTGGCTTCTGTTCTGGCTTTTTTTCTTAGTATTGTGGCTAAATTTAGTTGAGGTCTCTTGAACGCTTCATGGTAAAATAAGACTTCACACTCTCAGAATAAATGGATTATGGGAGGAGAAGTGAGGCAGTTGCACTGGTTACCAAGCACTGGTGCTTGTAGCAAGAGAAGAAGTTAAGAGCAAAGGGATTTCAGGTTCTGCTGGATGGGGCTGGCAGAGGCATAGCTGCTGCCTGTTCCCCGACTGCTAAGGTCTCGTGTTGCTGATTCCTTTAGGAAATAGGTTGGGTCTGCCTTGTGACACCCAGCAGCTGGGCAGGGGGACAGAGCCCAGTGGCAATGATTCATTTTCATTATTATAATCTCCTCTTGGTATTAGTCAGGCTGCTTGGGTTTTGCAAAACTAGACTGCATGCAAATTCAGATAAAGTTTCTAGCAAACAGCTAGTGTGGGCTGGTTTTCCACCACTGATATCGAGAATGCTGGTATCCTCTCTGCTTACTGCTGCTTGAAATCAAGCTTCTGAAAAGCAGCTTCTTGATGGTAGATGAATAGCTGTCAGACCCAAGCGAAACCAGGTTGTCTGGTGTCTCAGCACTCTTTAAATATACACAGAAATACGATTACAGACCCCAAACCCACATCTTGGAATTGTAGAACGTTCCAAGTTGGAAGGGGGACCCAAAGGGATCATTGAGTCCATCTCCTGTCCCTGTTGGTACAAGAACTACAGATTCTCTCCATTTAGGAAGTAGGTGGAATTCTGGAAAAGCATCTTGATACATGAAGTATTGTGCCTGATTTATTTTCAGCTCTCTGCGGAGGTTGCTGTTGGAGGGTGGGGGGGTTACAGCGTTGAGCACAAAGGTAAGACTGTGCAAAGTACAAGGCAGCAGAGCACGTGGCCCTTCCTGTGCTTGAAAACCCTCTGCAACAAGCATCAGGCATCTCACCTGACCCTGGTAACAGGCAACCTACTGTCAGTTTTCACAGCATTAAGTACTGGGCCTGTATGTGCCTTCTGAGAAGCCCCTTGCCCCCAGCCTCTCTCCTCTGCGCAGCTCCTAGGGGTCCCTTCCATACAGGCAGCATCTACCTGGTTTGTCCAGTTTATTTTTTCATCTGGTGGAAAGCTGAATGCGAGAGGCTGTGGCAAAGTCTCTCCTCTGTTGTAGAGATAGCAAGAAGCAAAGTGCACCCACCTGTTTCTAACCTGAGGCTTCATGGCTGCTTCCTGCTGAGTGTCTCGTTGTTTTTTCCTGCTCTTATTTAAAGAAGCAAGTGACAGCGGAAGTTTCTAACCACAGAGCATCTAACACAAGTGTTTTTATACCATCTCACCCAATTGCTTGATTTTTCTGCCACAAAAGAATTTTCAAACCACTTTTTTTTTTTAATGGCACAGTGAACTGTCAATTAACCTGCTCTCACTGCAGCGAAACCTGCCCTACTCCCAGCGGGAATTGCCTTGTGTGGCTCTCTGGTACCTGCCAGGATTTTTCCGATGCCTCCAGCAGTGTAGAGAAAAGCTCCTGCAAAATCAGCATCTTCTGCTTGAGCAGCAGCTCACGGTGCAGAGCCTCCTGTGGGGAAGGGGAGAGAGTGGGTCAGTGGGGGACCATCCTGGCCCTGGCTTAGGGCTCTGGCCGTGCTCTGGGTGCAGTGGCTCATCTGTGGGCTCTCCTGGCTGAGTTAAAATTGAGTATAGAACACTTTTTTGTTTAATAATCATCATCATTTTAGGAGTGGTGGTGTCCTGACCACTGGTCTGCATCCCAGGAGGATGTGGACAGTGATGGGTACTCACCTTCAGGTAGCTGGAGAGCTGCACCATTTCCTGAAAGGGAAAGGGGAAAGGCTTAGAAACCAGACCATTGTCTGTGTGTAAATATTTTATGAACTGGCTACAAAATCCAAAGCTTGAGTCTGAGCAGAGAAGAGGAGCCGAGCTCCTTTGTGGGCTTTTTCTAGGGAAGGGAGAATCTTTTGTGCCCCACTAGAGTTCTGGCCCTTTTGCCATGTGGTATATTGATCAGGGGAACTGCTGAATAGGTTGCCCAGGGAGGTGGTTGATTCACCTTCCCTGGAGGTGTTTAAGGCACGGGTAGACAAGGTGCTGAGGGACATGGTTTAGTGTTTGATAGGAATGGTTGGACTCGATGATCTGGTGGGTCTCTTCCAACCTGGTGATTCTATGATTCTATGAATGAGACCAGGAGATACCCATGGGACACAAGTGCCTTCCCCTACAATAGCATCAACCTGAATTTTGAAGCTATGGAATTTTGAGTGGTCAGTGCCCTGGTCGGACATTCTAGAAACTCATTCCTTTTGCTAGTTGTGTTACGCTTACCTTATTGAAAATTGCTATTCCATAGCTAAAATAAAATAAAATAAAGTGTTAGATGAGGATGATGTGGGGTCCAGAGCAGCCCAGGGCTCTGGATGCCAGCAGAATGAGGGTATTTGTACAGTGCAAGCTTGGGCTGGGATAAGACACATCTGGGCTCAGGGATCCAAGGCTGCTGCCCCATGTGTGTCCAAACCCACAGCCCAGGGAGAGAGGGGAGGGCTGGCTTACTCTGTCTGCTGGCTCGAGTCTTTCAGTCCTGGGCTTGGATGTGCAAGGGTCTGGGTTCCTGTGAAAGCAGAGCAAAAAGATGGGACTGATCTGATTGTTGGGGTCTACAGCTCTCCTCTCTGGACCTGAGGGAAGATGGGCCAGGGAAGGGTTAGGTGAGACTTTAGCTGAAGGTTCTTCCCCTAGAGGGTGGTGAAGCCCTGGAACAGCTTCCAGGGAGGCAGTCACAGTGCTGAGCCTGCGTGTTTGGCCAATACCCTCAGACACCTGGTGCGAATGTTGGGGTGTCCTGTGCAGGGACAGAAGCTGGACCCAGTGACCTTTGTGGGTCCCTCCCAACTCAGGATGTTCTGTGATTTTTCTAGAAGACTCAAGCATCCCTCACCTACCTTGGGTGCTCACGGAGACACCTCGCCTTAGGGCAGCTTCTGCTGAAATGCTGAGGGGAATGCGGAGCTGGGGTTGTGCAGGGGAGAGCACGGAGCAGCTCCAAGGCTTCTGGAATGAGAAGGCAGCTCAAGTCAGTGTCTCTCCAAAATGGACTGTGAGGAGTGGAGGAGAAGGGGCTGACCAGGCTTTGTACCCGCAGCAAAGAGCATCGAGGAGATGTCAGGAAACCACGAGGAGCTAGTGCAGAGGTGAAGTGAGGGAAAACCTGCTGGCTTCTTGGGAGGGATGGGGACACAACAAGAGGTGCCACCAGGAGCACTGAGCTGTGCTCTGGGGGCAGATGGTACCTGGAGCAGGATGGATGACCTGGTGTCCAACCACAAGGAGAGGTCTGGGGGGCTGTGTGCTTCAAGCTCCTGTCCCAGAGGTGTCCTTCCAGCATTGCTTGCCAGGTTTCTCCTCCTCAGGAACTCCCTTTGCCGGGGGCTCTGTGCTGGCTGCCCTGTTCTCCTCTGGACATGGCGACAAGTTGTCCTATTGTTTCGCCACTGCAGGTTCTTGTGCTTCTCATGCCGCCGCTCACACTTCTCATCGTAGCTCTCATTCGCACGCCTGCGGTGTGGCTGTGACTTCTCAGGCTGGCTGAGCATGTTGGGTGCAGCACTGCTGCTCCGTGACCGTCCTGTCCACTCTGGGGCCCTTAGTGCTGATTGAACCAAAGAAAAATACTCATGTGAGTGAAAACTAACTGGGTCTGTGCACTGACCAGGCTGAGCCTTGGTTCCACTTCATCGATGTCTGTTACAAGCAATTAAGAAGTTGTTGAATCTAATGACAAAAAAAAAAAAAATGTAAACAGGTAAACCCTATTGACTTGTGATGCTTTTGTGCTTTTATTCTGCAGTAAAATCTGCTCCCTAATTCTTTTTCTTGTCCTTGTGCTAGCTGTGGGGTACTCAAAGCTCATCACCCGTGATTCCCTTGGAATGAGTGCAGTTAGCTCTTGCTTTGGGCAGGGAAGGTGCCTGCAGCCAGGACACTGCTCCCAGTGCTGAACCTGTGTGGAATGTGGGCTTGGAGAGCCCTGAAGTGGGGCTTGTGTGCTTTTATTCATTTATATTTGAATATTCACTTCTTCAAAGCTTTTAGCAACCTCATCTGGTGGGAAGGTGTTCCTGCCCATGATAGGGAAACTTTAAGGTCCCTTCCAACCCAAATCTTTCCATGATTTCATGAATAACCTCTGAAGCATCTCTAATTTTAGCTTAAATTCACTGAAGGTTCCCAACAGTATTTCACTATTTGGTGTTTCTTACTGTAAGACACTTAGAGCTGAAGGAGTCTGGGGATTCAAAAGGCTGAGCAGGTTATTCCCATGCAGCCTTCCATGCCGCATCAACCCCTCTGCGCTCACCCAGGGCCTTTCCCCTTGCTGCTCACAGGCTTTTCTTGACCCCTCAGGCAAAGAGAGGTCTTGCTGAGAGCTTCACACAGAGAAATGCAAGCTGGTGTGTGCCAGCACCCCGCGATGCACTCCTGTGAAGCTGGTGCAAAGTGGGACAAAGCATTCGTCTACAGCCAGGCTGCTTCGATCTCTTTGGAGCACTTTAAGAGCATTTTTTCAACTAGTTTTTCCTGATTTTAGAAATGGCCCAATTAACTGTTCAGTCCGGACTTTGAATGTCATGCTGGGTCCCTCCTCATCCAACTCTTCCTGACAGGAATAACTGAGCCCCGATCCTACCTCCACTGCCCAGCCTGGCCCAGCACACCCCAAGAGCAACTCTTGTGGTAATCTCAGTTAACCAAAATGTGCTTTAAAGCTTAAAGTACATAATCCATTACTCACCCCAAGCTGAGAAAACCGTTGAGGCCTTCTTGACAAGCTAATACTCTATTTCCTCCTCCTCTTACCCCAAATTACCCTCTCTAATGAGCAAACACGTCCTTTAGCTTTACTTTCCAAGCTGTTACGCTTCTCCTTTCAAGGGCAACAACCAGAAAAGTGCTTCATGCTGGTTCATGTTACACCCTCGTGGTGTCAGTTATGAAGGCTGAAAGCGGAGTGAAAAAGAGGAAAGAAGATGCACGCCACTGCCTTCAGCACCTTCCATCCATTGCTCGTTGGCCTTGGGTGCTGCGGGTGCTTACCTGGGGTGCTGTCCTACCCCTGGATCGCCACAGAGGAGCAGGGCGAGCAGGTGGTTATCAGGCACAAACACGCTCCAACTGCCATCTTCATGCCAACCACCTCATCTTGCTGCTCTCGCTTATTTTCTCCCTCTGTAAAACAGGAAATGTTGCAGCCGCGGCCGAGCCCCGGTTCCTGTCTCTGCACACAGCCCGGTTGCAGGGGCCCGGCTTGAAGTGGGGATCTGGGTTATCTTGGGACCCCAAAGTTCTCCAGTGTCTCTAAGAAGAGCAAACCGTTATCTTTCAGGCTGTCTCCCTTTATCGGTCTCTTACACGTGGGGGTTGAGTGCTGTGTCACAGAGCTGCTCATGGCACCCGGTGACAGCCTCCCCAAGCTCCTTTGGGGCAGGAAAATCCAGACTTGGGGAAGTACAGACATGCTATTATTTTAAGGCTCCTTGCAGACTGGGAAGGGGAAAAAATGTGTATGGGCAGCTGAGGAGAGGTCACCGATGGCAGAAATTCATTAAGGTCTTTAGGGAAGTGAAAACCTCGTTAATGCAAATCATGCAGGGAGGTCTGTTTAACCGGGTGGGTGCTGCTCAGGGCTCTGTGCACACGGGGAAGGAACACAAGTAAAAGCAGAGATGGTGTAATGGAACACAGGGTTTATTTTCACAAAGACCAACCTAGAAGATATCAATGACACTTCCTGGTGCAAAGACCCTCTCGTCGTGTTGGGTGTTTGTGCTTTGTGCCCTCATTCAAGGCTGTGGCTCCTGGTTGCTTCTCGCAGCACTCGGCACTGCAGGCTTTGGGGCTTTCTATGGGGGAGTGATTCCTGCAACCTGAGCAGGAAACCTACTGGGAAGCAGGACTCTAGCATTGGGTTCTGCTGCCCCGAGCTCCTCTGAAGTGTTTCTTAGTCAGAAAAAGACGGTTGCAAGAGTTTATTATGAAAAAGTACATTTTGATGCTGTGTGTTAAAGGCCCCTGGTGCATCCCCTCTTGGGTGACGAGGGAAGTGCATGGGGTGGCAAGGAAAAGAGCACCCCAGTAGCCAGACCAACACCCAGATGCCTCCTGCCTGGGCCAGGGTGTTCTGGGATGCTTGGGGACTATGTTCTTTTGATATTTTCCACCTTGTAGCCGCTCATCATGAGGGAGTCGACAAAGTCGGGGGCGATGGCCCTCAGGGTGACCAGGCTGCCCATCTTCCAGGGTGGGTAGTAGAGCTCGCGCTGGCGCAGTGCCCCGCTCTTGATGATCTCCAGTGCACACTCTTCCTTTGGTGCTGGTGTGTCCTTTATGGCATGTGAGACTGTTCGCACAGCATTCTCTGCAGAGATGGGAGGACAGGGATGGGGGGAGCTGTGTTGGATGGAGGCACCACTGGCTTAGCTGGGGTGGCTGTAGCTTTCTCTGATGAACTGACAAACTCTGGGGATCAGACCTGCTTAACAGGGCTCAGAACAGCTGAAATAAATTCGTAGCCATGTCCTTCCCATTCCTCTCCATCTCTTGAGTGACCATAGGATGGAATCCCCACCTCCCCTGAGTTTATTGGAGGAATAGCAGAGTCAAGTGCTTCTGGCCTCGCTTTTTAAAGAGTTAGGGTCACATTTCCACCAACGTGCAGCCCCTTGCAGGCTGTGGCCAGGCAGGGTGCCCCAGCGATGCTGAACTTACCTGTGTTGATGTAGCCCAGGATGCAGAGTGTGATGGAGACGTTGACCTTCTCTATGATGAATTCATGTCGCAAGGAGCTGTAAAATCCATCTAAGGCAAACTTGGTTGCAGAATAGGAAGCAGCAAATGGGCTGCCAACTTTACCTGGAGTAGAAACACAACATCAGGGTTCGTGTACTGGATGGGCACCAAGCTGCATAGCTTTTCCTTCCTCTTGCCTTCCAAGGAGCTGTGATATTGTGGTTTAGGATGACTAAGCGAGCAGCCAAGGATGCTCGAGAGAAATAAACTGATGCAGGGATGTTTAGGATGTAACATATGGCATGGAGTGGCACGAAGTACCTCCAGTTCTGGGTGATACTGTTCTCCTGTTCCTGCATAGCAAAGGAGTGTAATAGGTGGTGAGGCACACAAAACCAGCCTGTGGTGAGATGCCCTTAGCTGCAGCTTGTGTTGGTCATTAGCAGGTGCAAAGAGACCAGCAGGATGGGTCATAGAATCATAGAACAAGCAGGTTGGAAGAAACCCATCGGATCGAGTCCAACCATAAGTCCCCTGGAGGACTCGAATTGTGCATCCAGGATATAAATCACTTGCTGGTCCTCACTCCCAGTGGGACAGCTCTCTTTGCATGTTCACCTGCTATGGATGAAACCACCACGATGCTGCCCTCGCTCTCCTTCAGCATGGGCAGCGCAGACACTGTCATCGCCACGAAGCTGAGGAAGTTGATCTCTAGGACCTTCCGTACTTCATTAATGTCCCCGTTGAAGTAGTTGAAGTGGCTTTCACCAACATGGTTTAGAATGAGCATATCGAGGCCTCCTGGAAGCAGAGCGTGCTTATTGTTAGCAACCGGCAACTGAAAACAAAGCACCTTCTTGGTGCCCCAAAAGGTGTTGGAGGGGGCCAGGTCCCCAGCACCTACCCCAGGTGTTCTCAGCCTCCTTCACCACTGCTTCGGCGAATGTGGTGTCCTCCATGGAGCCACTCATGTAGTAGGCAGACGCAGCCCCCAGCTCCAGGCACCGTGCCACAACCTGCGGCCACAGCAAGAGCTGTGTTGGCATTGACACTCCCCACAGGTCCCCCCAGTTCCACAAAAGCAATTGCTGTCTTGGGGAGGATGGACAGTGCATCTCCCTGTCCTGCTGGAAACCCTTTGCCCTTCATGGGGGTAGAGGCGTTGCTCAGAGTAGTAATCATTCTGGATGCAGAGTTAAAATGTGGTATCTCTGAGCCAAATATTTAGTATTGATAAATAGGGATGTGATGGCTTAGTCATGATTCTCTTGTATGTGGGATGCAAAGAGTTCAGTTGTCCCCAGTAGGACAACTCAAGGCTGCAGAGGAAGGGATGCTGTGCTGTTGGCACTGAAAATGCGATTCATTGTGGTGGGAGGTGTCTGTTGGAAAGGACTTGTGCTGGGGAAGCACTGGGGTGGATCTGCAGGGTATCTGGCATCCTTGCGGGCTCAGTCTGAGGTGAGAGTCTGTGGGATTCTGGGTTGGGAATGTGTTTTGCGAACCCAGCAAGCTCTGCTTGCCATTTACTTTCTGGAGCTTGGCCTCGGTCCGTGCCGTGAGCAGGAGATGGGCCTCCATGCGTGCCAGGTGATATGCCATCTGCTCCCCGATGCCACTGCTGGCTCCCGTCACGATCACCCGCTTCCCTCGGAGCATCTCTGGAGAGGAGGGTGTATAGCTCAGAGCTGGCACAGCCCACACCATCACCCCTCACCGTGTCACCATGGCAGTGGACCCTGACTGGAGTTGGGGTGATCGGGAACACGTGCAAGGTTTGAGCTTTGCATCCAGCCTGGTCCTGGAGCAGCTTTTGGAAATGGTGAGAGGATTAAATGTTTCAAGTTGGTAACTGCACGTTTCTCAAGTAAATAATTTACTGAGATCACACCCATTTAAACTGGGTCTGCTGGGACGCAATCCCGTGAGGTCTCCTATGCGGCACAGGGTGCTCTGACCCCTTGCACTCAGGACTGCCTGTCTGCCCCTTCCAGCCCTCAGCCCTCCTGCATTTTGGGTTTTTCTGGTTGTGCTTTCAAAGCCCCTTCAAACAGCCCCAGCTCTTCAGCATGGGCACACGCTGCCGCTTGGGCAGCTGCCTCGCTGGTTGCGGTTTCAAAGCATGTTTTTCAATCACTTACCTTCACTGAAATTCTCGGGTGCTGAATAAAAATAAAAGGCCAGGACCAGTCCTAGCAAGGGGATGAAAACCTTCAGGAGCAGCCCCATCCTTCGGCAAAAGGACAGGCAGGAGTGGACAAACGGTGGCTCTGACCGTGGGCAGGTGGATGTGGGTTACAAATGGAGCTGGGAGGGAGCTGTTCTGAACTGGTTATCTTGCAGAGGTTTGCTGATATCTGCTGGAAGCCCTCTTGGCCCTTCCTGTGATTTAGCAAACATTAACCCGAGGGAGAGTGGCACTTTGGACTTCAGGCTGCCCCTTTGCACCCATGTCCTGCCAGAAGTGTCAGTAGCGCTTTAGAGAGTGCTGAAAGGGAAGGTGTGGAAAAGTCCTGGGCTCTGTAGAGCAGTGGGTGTGTTGTCCCCACGTGTGTCCCCTCAGCGCAGACCTCTGGGCTTGGCATCCTTCTGGGCACAGGACAAGAGGGAATGGCCTCAAGCTCCACCAGGGCAGGTTCAAGCTGGACATAAGGAAAAAATTCTTCACAGAAAGGGTGATTGGGCACTGGCAGAGGCTGCCCAGGGAGGGGGTTGATTCACCTTCCCTGGAGGTGTTTAAGAGACGGGTAGACGAGGTGCTGAGGGACATGGGTTAGTGTTTGATAGGAGTGGTTGGACTCAGTTATTCAGTGGGTCTCTTCCAACCTGGTGATTTTATGATTCTCAGCCTGTTCTTGTATGAGAGATGCTCCAGCCCTCGGGTCCCTTCTGTGCCTTAGAGCCGCAGCATCCTTAAGGTTGGAAATGCTGGTGCAGTGATTTAATGATGATCATAGAATCATAGAACAACCAGGTTGGAAGGGACCCATCGGATCTTCTAGTCCGACTATGACGCCAAGGGTTCCAATTCCCTGTGTCTGTGCATCCGCATCCCTTCTCGGGGGCGTTTGGTGCTGATGAACGAGGGGACAACCCCCACTCAGGGCACACAACTGTTGGGTTAACGAGTTTTATTGAGTGATTATTTCTCTGGGGCCGCTCCCCGCTTCGGGAAGGGCTCGGCTCCACCTCGCCCCGTCCCGGGCTGGTCGCAGGGAGGGCGGTGGTTAAGGAAGGGCGTTAATTGTGGCCGCCCTAGAGGCGGTAGCGGCTGCGGACGAGGTAGTCGAGGAGGTCGGGGGCGCAGTCTCGGAGCAGCAGCGGGAGGCGGGTGGAGCCGTAGCGGTAGTGGAGCTCGCGGAGCCGCAGCGCCCCCGCGCGGACGATCTCCAGAGCGCACTCGGCACGCGGCGCCGGCACCGACTGCAGCAGCCCCGCGGCCGCCCGCACCGCCCGGTCTGCGGGACAGCGACCGCACAGGGAGCTGGAGAGGGAGCCGGCACCGCCAGCGGGGGGGCAGTGGAAGGGGAGGATGCTCGGGGAGGGGGTGAAGGAGGAGCGGGGGATGAGGGATGCTCGGGACGGGGAGGAGCATGCAGGATGCTCGAGGAGTGGGGGAGGATGCAGGAGAAGTGGGGATGGAGGATGCTAGGAGAGGGAATCGAGGAGGAGGGAAGGATGCTCGGGGAGGGAATCAAGGAAGAGGGGAGGATGCTCGGGGAGGGGGTGAGGGAGGAGCGGGGGATGAGGGAGGCTCGGGACGGGGAGGAGGATGCAGGATGCTCGAGGAGTGGGGAGGATGCAGGAGAAGTGGGGATGGAGGATGCTCGGAGAGGGAATCGAGGAGGAGGGGAGGATGCTCGGGGAGGGGATGAAGGAGGAGAGGGGGATGAGGGATGCTCGGGGCAGGGACGGGGAGGAGGATGCAGGATGCTCGAGGAGTGGGGAGGATGCTCAGTGAGGATGCTCGGAGAGGGAATCTAGGAGGAGGGGAGGATGCTCGGGGAGGGGATGAAGGAGAAGGGAGGGATGAGGGATGCTGGGGACGGGGAGGAGGATGCAGGAGAAGCGAGGGATGAAGGGTGCTCAGGGAGGATGCTCGGAGAGGGAATCAAGGAGTGTCAGGGGACAGGACAAGAGGGAATGGCCTCAAGCTCCACCAGGGGAGATTTAGACTGGAGATTAGGAGGAAGTTTTTCACACAGAGGGTCATTGGGCATTGGAATAGGCTGCCCAGGGAGGTGGTTGATTCCCCTTCCCTGGAGGTGTTTAAGGGATGGGTGGATGAGGTCCTGAGGGACATGGGTTAGGGTTTGATGGGAATGGTTGGACTCGATGACCTGGTGGGTCCCTTCCAACCTGGTTGTTCTAGGAGGGGAGGATGCTCGGGGAGAGGATGAAGGAGAAGGGGAAGATATTCGAGGGGAGGGATGTGGAGGAGAAAGGGAGGGATGTGGAGGAGAAAGGGAGGGATGTGGAGGAGAAAGGGAGGGATGTGGAGGATGCTCGGGGAAGGGCCGGGGGTAGCTCCTCGGCTCTGTCTTAGCCAGAGGAGGGCGCTCCTCGAGTGGGAAGGGGCTCCGGGAATGGGAGACAAGCTTTAAGGGAAGAGCAGTGGGATCCCCCAGGATAGTGTTGGGAGGAGGAGAGTGGTGGCAGAGGGGCTGGGAAGGCGGGATGAGAAGCTGGGGAAGAGATGCTGAGATACTCACCGGTATCGATGAAACCGAGGATGCAGAGGGTGATGGAAACGTTAACTTTCTGCAGGGCGAATTCCTGTCTCAGGGAGCTGAAAAATCCGTCCAAGGCAAACTTAGTTGCGGAGTAGGGAACCGTAAGGGGAAACCCGACTTTACCTGGACACAGAGCGAAGTTAGGTTAAAGCCTTTCTGCAGAAGCCTCTGTTCTGCCCTGCATCAGGTCAGCTTCTGTGCCTGAAGGGGTTTTACTGGTGCTGAAATGTCCTCCTGGCACCTGCACAGCAGCATCACACCTGTCCCTGCCTGCTTCCCTGTCTCCTGCCTGTGCTCAGGGTGTGAGCAACCCGTGGGAGCTGGGAAACCCTCGGAGGGGAGAAACGGAGTGGAGTTTAAGCTCTTAGAATCATAGAACAAGCAGGTTGGAAAGGACCCATCGGATCATCGGGTCCAACCATTCCTATCTAACACTAACCCATGCCCCTCAAGACCTCATCTACCTGTCCCTTAAACACCTCCAGGGAAGGGGAATCAACCACCTCCCTGGGCAGCCTATTCCAATGCCCAATGACCCTTTCTGTGAAAACCCTCCTCCTAATCTCCAGCCTAAATCTCCCCTGGTGGAGCTTGAGGCCATTCCCTCTCGTCCTGTCCCCTGTCCCTTGGGAGAAGAGTCCAGCTCCCTCCTCTCCACAACCTCCTTTCAGGTAGTTGCAGAGAGCAATGAGGTCTCCCCTCAGCCTCCTCTTCTCCAGGATAAACAACCCCAGCTCTCTCAGCCGCTCCTCATAGGTTCTGTTCTCCAGCCCCTCTTGTCTCTGGCTGCTAAGCTGACCAGGAGCAGGGACATCTGCAAGTGATGCA
The DNA here is from genome assembly GCA_033558105.1 of Coccyzus lansbergi. Lineage (NCBI taxonomy): Eukaryota > Metazoa > Chordata > Aves > Cuculiformes > Coccyzidae > Coccyzus > Coccyzus lansbergi. Next base: position 809,299 of record JAUMJK010000430.1, on the reverse strand, counting down.
GTGCCCTGAGTTAACAGGAATCCTTTACAAGAGTCACGTTTTTGTGAATAGAGTCAGTCAATAACTCGCTCCTCAGCTGTCAGTAGGAACTTGACCTACCAAAACCAGATGAACAGTTGGAGAACAGATGCAGAGAGAAATTGGGGTTGATCTGGACGACCTGCAGAGCTCTCTTCCAACCCAGAGCATTGTATTCTATGAAATTATTACATTTCTACTTGTCTACATAAACTAGGGGTATATTACTCTCTACAACTACCTGAAAGGAGGTTGTGGAGAGTAGGGAGCTGGGCTCTTCTCCCAGGTAACAGGGGACAGGACGAGAGGGAATGGCCTCAAGCTCCATCAGGGGAGATTTAGGCTAGAGATTAGGAGGAAGTTTTTAACAGAAAGGGTCATTGGGCATTGGAATAGGCTGCCCAGGGAGGGGGTTGATTCCCCTTCCCTGGAGGTGTTTAAGGGACGGGTAGATGAGGTCCTGAGGGACATGGGTTAGTGTTTGATAGGAATGGTTGGACTTGATGATCCGATGGGTCTCTTCCAACCTGGTTGTTCTATGATTCTATGAGCTCTGCTGCTCTCATGAGCCTGAACACTGGGGTGTGGAGTGTAATTACAAGGCTGGTTGAAAAGCAAGCTGGGGTGATTGGGTTTCCTCAGAGAGCAAATTTCATGGAGAAAATACAAAAACATCTGGATCCGGGGTTTTTTTTTAAAGTGCGTTAAACAGTTGTGGCTCCTTTAGGATGCCTGCTTTCTCTGCAAATCAGCCCATGGTGCCTTTTGGCTGAGTCCCACGTCACCTGCTTGCCTCCCGCTCACCTGCCATGGATGAAACCACCACGATGCTGCCCTCGCTCTCCTTGAGCATGGGCAGGGCAGAGGTGGTCATGGCCACGTAGCTGAGGAAGTTGATCTCCAGAAGTTTCCGTACGTGTTCAACATCCCCGTTATAATAACCAAAGTACGATGCGCCCACATGGTTAAGAATCAGCATGTCGAGGCCTCCTGCAAGAGAGGAGCAGGAATTAGTGCCTGGAGGGGGCTGCAGCCAGCAGAGCAGAGGAAATGTCAACAAAAGAAATTGGGTTTTTGGGTCAGGGCTGTCACCCATCATCTCTGAGCCAGGGATATAGTCAGGGTGGGGGCTGCCAGTAAAAATGTCGTTGTGCTTTTTGGTTTTCTGTAGTTCAAAATGCAAATACCACGGCACAGGGGAGATAACCCCCAAGTTCTCTGTGGGTGCAGGGCAGGCCAGCTGAAACTTTGCATTTCCACAGCCGTGACCCATGGCTGCAATAGGAAAGCTGCTGCTGGCCTGATAGTGTTTCCGACCACAGTAGCCAGGGGGGTGATGAAATCCGAGATTGTGGTACTGGGACAGGATGCCCTGAGGACACAGAGCTGAAATTGCGAGTGTGGTTTGGTTTGAGTGGACAGAGGAGTGGGGTGGCAAAGGGCAGATGTAGGGAACAACCTCTCCCGCCTCACCCCGTCTCCATCTCTTTTAGTGGACACGTAGCACAAAGCAGCGTGGGCAAGGGGAGGTGCAGCGTTCTGCTGTCCTTTGAGGAGAGCAGGCTGTGAACGTACCCAGCAAGGTCCCTGCCTCCTTCACCACGCGGTCGGCGAAGGCCATGTCCTCCATGGTGCCGCTGATGTACCACGCGGAGGCTGCTCCCAGCTCCCGGCACCGCTCTGCCACCTGCACACACACACACACACACACACCAGTGTCAGAGACACCTTCCCCTGCCCTGGGAAGCTGGGTGTCTTAGGAAAAGAGTGCTGTGTGCTGTGTTCCTGCCTTAAAATAGTGGTTTGGAGCTTCAGGAGTACCTCTGGGGCCTTTTGAGCTTGAAAGGGAGCCTGGAAAGTTATTCCTTTGGTGAATGTTTTGCCCACAGAATCTTGAAAAAGACCTTTAAGATCATAGACTCCAACCATAAACCAAATTCTGCAAACTCCACCGCTAAACAACGTCCCTAAGCAGCATGTGTCTAGGGCTCTTCAATCCCTCCTGCGATGGGCTCTCCATCACTGCCCCAAGCAGCTGATGCCAGTGCTCGACAACACTTTTGGGGAAGGAATTTTTCCTAATGTGCCATCTAACCCTCCCTGGTGCACCTTGAGGAGGTGCAGCAGGAGCTTGCCTCTCACCGCAGTGGAATGCGGGTGCGTGTGTGGATTGGGATGCGTGTACACAATTCAGTTCCATCCTCTGTGCCGCGCAGGATGCGTGTGTCCCCAAGAGAGGGGTTTCTGCACACACAGAAGCCTTGGGCAGCGCAGGTTTGTGTACCTGGGACTGGAACTGTGCCTGTAGGGTATTTGCGCTGTGGCAGTCGCACGTGTGTGTGTGTGTGTGTGTGTGTGCATGAACCTGTGGGGTGAGATTAGCCTTTGTGTGAGCGCTCGGCTTGCCATTTACTTTGTGCAGCTTGGCCTCCGTCCGCGCTGTGATCAGAATGTGGGCTCCCATCCGTGCCAGGTGATACGCCATCTGCTCGCCGATCCCAGTGCTCGCCCCGGTGACGATCACCCGCTTCCCTTTCAGCATCTCTGGGGACCAAGGCACAGGGCTTTCATTTAGCCAAACCCGATTTAAAAATCCAATCCAACCTAATCCCCTGGCGTCCCTGGAAGGGAGCAGTTAGCTGCAAGTGCAGAGTGTCCAGCACCAGGACGCTCTTCCATCTACTGGAAAAAGCCGCTCTGGGAAGCGGCTGCAGCTCCTCTCCAGAGGCAGTGACACAGCAGCAGCACAGGACTCTTGGTCAGGATGAAAATTATAAACAGCCCGGCTATTCTGTATTAAAAATCATCCCCTCTGTGCATGCTTCAAAATCCAACAATTTGAAGTCATATTTCTGAACTCTTCCGGAAAAGGGAGCGTTCGGAGCCCTCTCCATCTCAGTCTCCAGCCTCTCCTCCTTCCTTAGGAACTATTCCTGCATATTAATTGCTTGTTAGATTTCAAATCTTTGTTGAAACGACTTCCCAGTATCAGCCACCACCCAAAGGCTCAGACTGGTCCAAGCTCTATCCAGTTTCTGTGCAAAATACACAAATGTGGCTTTTAATATTTCTCCTTAAAGACAAATACACTTTTTTAATACTCACTCGGCTTGAAGTTCTCCCTCGCAGAATAGAACCAGAAGGCCAAAACCAATCCCAGAAAGGGGATCACAGTCTTTTGCCACCGACCCATCCCACTGTGGAGTTGGGAAATAAAACATGAAAGAGAAGGGAGAGGGAAAGAAAAACCCCTCTGCAGGGCTGCTCCAGAGGGAAAATCCCCTCAGCAGGGCTGCTCCAGCGATGCCAATCCCTTAAAACCTGTTAGCGAAGGAACTGCGCTCCCACAGCACTGGAAAAATCACGGTGGATGGAGAAGGGAAGTGAAACCCTTTAATTTGCTCTGTGCCGGAGCTGGCAGAGCCGACCTATCCAAGGGTGCTCTTTGGGTTCTGCCGGGGCTCTTTTCATATTTCCTGTCCTACGTTAAAATGCAGAATTTTGCACAACACCCTGGAAGAGGTGTGTCTTTGCTGAGCAGCATCAAGTTTCACTGCGAGTACATCAGAGGCAGCCTCAGTGCAGGTGGTTAAACTGTCTCTTACTCCTGCTGGCACCGTATGTGGATGCGTGCGGAGATGCGGCCCTGGGTAGGATTGCTGATGGAAGGCTCGTGGTGGGGCAGGTGCTGTTGGGGGATGAACAGTGGAGGTTCTGTGCCCCCCAGGGCATCGGTGTTCGTGCTCTGAGGTTGCTGCATGGCACTGCGATGCTGACAGGCTGAGAGTTGGGGTTGTTCAGCCTGGAGAGGAGAAGACTCCAGGGAGACCTTATAGAGACTTTCCGGTATCTGAAGGGGCTACAAGAAACCTGGGGAGGGAATGTTCACAGAGGCTTGGGATAATAGGTGAAGGAGAAATGGGGATAAACTGGAGAAGGGCAGATTTAGACTAGACGTAGGGAGGAATTTTTTCACTAAGAGAGTGAGGAGGCCCTGGAACAGGTTGCCCAGGGAAACTGTGGCTGCCCCATCCCTGGAGGGGTTCAAGGGCAGGTTGGATGGGGCTGGGAGCCCCTGATCCAGTGGGAGGTGTCCCTGCCCATGGCAGGAGTGGAACTGGATGGGCTGTGAGGTCCCTTCCGACCCAAACCATTCTGTGATTCTTTTCCAACCTCAATGACTCTGGTCTGATTTATGTGGGCACAATGCTGTGGTTGTCCCTCTTGGACCCCTCTGCTATAACCAGCCAGAAAGTTTTGTTTAAAGAAAACCTTTTCCCTATTGCAGCTTTAAAATAAAGGTTATTCAGATTAGGGGCCTGGTGGGGCCGTGGAGCTTTCTAGCCTTACTTCTGCTTTATTGATTATTGTTGTTGTCTTTGTCTTTCTCCTTCAGTCTGAACTTTCTCTCTGATAAGAAGCACTTGACCCACGCTTGGTCAGATAACACCATGACAGTCATTCTGCCTTTTCCTGCCTCCCTTTGCTTTGAAGTCGCGTCACGATCATGGCGCAACCATTTCATTTCGTGGCTTCAACAAAATATGACCTCATTTAACCTTTCTTTGGCTGTGATCTTGTCTGTGTTGCTGGCAGGGAGAGAGACTCTTAGGATATGGCAGTAAAGCGATAACCACCAACCTTTGTGCCCCATCTACAAGCGTGTCAGGAGGGTGTCGTGCTCTTTGCTCCGTGTCGGTGTCGGGGGACGTGGGGCTAGTGGGTACAGAGCCCAGCAGGTTGCTTGCCTTGCTGGTGCCATGTTTAGAATCATAAAATCACCAGCTTGGAAGAGACCCACCAGATCGAGTCCAACCATTCCTATCAATCACTAACCCATGTCCCTCAGCACCTCATCCACCCGTCCCTTAAACCCCTCCAGGGAAGGGGACTCAACCCCCTCTCTGGGCAGCCTCTGCCGCTGCCCAGTGACCCTTTCTGTGAAACATTTTTTCCTGATGTCCAGCCTGACCCTCCCCTGGCGCGGCTTGAGGCCATTCCCTCTCGTCCTGTCCTCTGTCCCTTGGGAGAAGAGCCCAGCTCCCTCCTCTCTGATAATAAAGGACTGAAGTATTGAATATTTTGGTGATAAACAAAGGTTTTCTAAAAGAAACCTTGGGTCTGTGCCGTTTTGTGTGCCTGTGTGGGAATGAAGCAGGGGCAGTTGCTGGTGTGGTTCCCGGGAAGGCTGGGGCTGTGGTGGCAGCAGGAGCTGCTGGATCTGTCTGTGTTTTGCTGCTGGTGTGGGTTTGCTCTTGGCTGTCTGTCACCCTTCCAGGGCACTGCTGCTTCTCACTCCCACTCACAGCTTTTTCTGGGTTTGTTTTGCTGAATGCAACTTAAGAACTTGTTTTTAACCTTTCCCTGGAGGCAGGGAGCGAGGGAAGGGAGAGGAAGGAAGAGGCGACTACGGAGATGTGTTTTCTGATCCCTGCTGGTCCTGGCCCTGCTACTGCTGCCAAACCTTCACGGCTTGGCAGAGAGGAATCGGCTGGTGTTCCCAGCCCGATGAGGGAGCCCTGGGGCCGAGGGGGAGCAACTTGTTGTTTCTGGAATGGTTTCACCCGAGTTATCCTGGATGTATCTCCCCGCTGCAGGTCGCTTCTCTATGGCTTGTCTACTTGAAGCCGTGTTTTTCACAGGACGATGCTCGACGCTGGGCTGGCTGCTCTGCAGCTCTGCATTTAGTGCCAACTGGAGCTCATTAGGAGGAAAGACAGACGTGAAGGGAATTTGTTGGGGTAGCAGACTGGCAGAGCAGCCGAGGGGAGCTGTGGGAGAGCCCCTATTCGCAGTCGGGTGCTGCTGCAGGAGGGATGAGCTCCGAGGGTGCCTCTGGGGCTTGGGCAGGTTACTGTGTGCGACTCAGGGGCTCAAAAGCCCTTGGCAGGAATTGGGACACCACTTCTTTATCTCTTTTAACTGATATTTGGCTCTTTTCAACCCTATTACCAAACCATTGTTAAAAGCAGAGGATTCTTCTTCCTCACCCCCATTGCTTTCCTTTATCACGTGGACTTTAAGTCATTACTTCTGCTTCCCAGTGTACTTAACCATGAACACAGATCTGATTTCATTTGTTACCGTAGGGATATCGCTGTTTGAAAGGGCTGCTCTCAGTTAGACTCGTGTTAGGCCGATGTATGCATGAACACAATGCTATTGAGCTGTGACAGATGTGAGTGCCGACATCCAGCACACACCATTGCTCCACGGCTGCACCGCTCCGGGCAAATGTGCCCTTGGGTACCAGGGGAGGCTTGAGATGATTGCAGGACTGGGTTTGGGGTGATACCATATTTCTACTCACTGGTTTGGAGAAAATACTGTGATATTTAAGCCCTTTCAAAGCACTGAGTTTATTTTGTTCCCTGTGTGCCTGATTGGGGAATTCCTGCCTTCGTATTTGACTGTTGGCGCTGTGACTGCTTTGAGTCTTGACCGCTCTCCATGTCCCCAGTGCCCTTGGTGTTGGGTAGCAGAGGCTGATATTCTTATCTGGGCCCCTGATTTTACCCTCTTGAAACACCCAGAGCCCAACCTGCAGATAGCAAGTGAGGACTCTCCAAAGGCATTTGGCTGGTGTCCTTGTGAGGGAGGGCTGCTGGGTTTCAGGTGGCCTGCAGCTCTGTGGGATGAAAGCCTGGACAAAAGCTCCAAGCTGGAATAAGATCTTAGAGGAGGTGCTGCAGCGTGGGTTCAGGCAAATACTCACCAGGTCTCCTGCCAGTTATACTTTTCCTGAGGATTTAATGAACAAGGGAAATGTCACATTTACAGGTTAGAGTAAACTGGAATAGAAGTATGGAGTGGTTTGGGTGGGAAGGGACCTCAAAGCCCAATCCAGTTCCACCCCTGCCATGGGCAGGGACACTTCCCACTGGATCAGGGGCTCCAAGCCCCATCCAACCTGGCCTTGACCCCCTCCAGGGATGGGTGCAGCCCTTGGATCATTAATACGTGTCGAATTCACAGCTCTGCAGAGAGCCAGGCCTAACATCAGTGCAATCCACTGTGGACATGGCAACGTGTGGCTGGACCTCTTGGGCTGACCTTTCAGGTTAAAGATGTAGGAGGTGGTGACCTCTGAGCTCGCAGTGCGTCAGGAGGCTGGAGATCGCCTTCAGCAGGGCACGGTGACACCGAGTTGGCTGCAGGGCTGCCGGCGCAGAGTGATGCTTTAGCTGTCTAATCCCATTAAGTTGTCCTAGCAGCAGCTATTTTGATTGTTCCACAAACCTCTTTGCTTTAAGCTCCTCAATGTCCTGGATAACTGGAGAGGAGGTGTGGGCAGCAGGCGACCAGCACTGTGCCAGGCAGCATCTCACACGGTGTGAAGATGAACCTGAGATCCAAACCCAGAAGTGGTGGAGGTCAGCGTAGACGGACTCGCAAGCTGAGCTTGTTTCACTCTTAAATAAACAGCAGCACACGGCTGGTCCATCTCCCGGCTGCGGAACAAGGTGTTTAGCAGCATCTTCCCACTGCCCTTTCTTTGCCATTGAACAGACATAGAGGGATTTTCTGCCCCAGTCGCAACTGCCAGGGACTATTTCCCTTCCGTTCCCTCAGGATCCTCCAGCGGTGGCAGACTGGAGGGTTTATTTAACTAATGTGACCCAGTTCTGAAGGCTACAGACTATTACTTAACCCAGGCTTGGGTTTTAAAGAGGTGAAAGTCCTCTAGTGGGGCAGGCAGTGCCCTGGAGTTTTGATCCCTCTTTCCACACCCTCCAGGCTGGCTGTGCCGTCATGTCTCTCCATGCTTCAGCCTTTCTATCTGTGACACCCTCGTAATACTGGAAGCTGATTTTATCCTGTGTTAATTAGGTGCCTGCAATGGGTTTGTGAAAGGTCCTAGGAAAGGTAGAAGATTGTTTAAAGCTTTTCTAGCTGTGCAGCCTCTGTAGCCGGTTAAAGGATTGCCAGGGGCTGGACGGGGGTTTATTTAAACAGTTCTGAGCACATGAGGCTGTGTCAGAGGTGTGAATCTGTGTCATTAAACCCAGATAACCCCAGGAAGGTACAACTCCCACCTCCAGCTCAGGGCATGTGTCTGTCATCCTGTGAGACAAATGCCACCTGCTGCCCTCCTCCCACATGTCCCAGTTTGGAAGGAAGCAGCTGCTGGAGGCGCAGAAGGGTCTTGGTCTCAGAGCAGCTTCACCACCCTCAACCGTTCCCTGGGACCCCCCCTGCTACCCCTGGGAGGACCCAGAGGCATGAGCACTTGCAAATCTCTAAGAGATGGGTGTGAAACAAATGCAGCTTGGGAAGCACCAGTACCATATAAAATATTTATTGATTTTTGCAAAATGTTGTAAAATGCGTCTGTAATAAAAATAAGAAACCGTGCTGTGCGTCTTGCACATTTTTATACCAACAAAAGGTAATTTTTTCCCCACTGCTGCACAGCAGCAAATATAACCGTTCACTTCTTTCAAGTCTTGCCCTTGTGGTCTCGTCCTTCAGCCAACCTTTCTCTCTCGCTGGAACCACCACCAGGTACGATAGGACAGCAGAGTCTCTTGTGCTTGGTTGCTGGGCAGGCAGCTCTCCGGGCGCAGGGCTCTTAGGAAGCGTGTTGTCTGGTCACCAGGGCCCTCTGCATCGCCACCGCCGTCTTGCTCTTTTCCAGGATCAAATCCTCCTGTTTCTGAGGCAGCGCTTGCTCTCGTGCAGGGGCAGGTTTGTTCTGCTCCTCCTCCTCTAGCCTCCCTTCGGAGGAGAAGGGGCTGCAGACTGTCTCCACCAGACCGATGACCACGCTGAAGAAGGCCAGGACGCTGCCCAGCATGTACAGCTTCACCATCTTCCTGTTGGGCTTCTGGCTCAGCATTTCCTTGGCGAAGGGGATCAGCTCCTGCATGGTTTCCATTTTTGTCTGTTTGGTTGTTTTCAGCAGATTTGGAAGGTGTCAGCTCTACAGGAGAAGAGAGAGGGAGAGGTACGTTAGTTAAATTCAGCTGCTTTCTCCTTTAGGGGTCAGAACCCCCTGCACAGGCCAACATTGCTGCAGACTCCTGCTTTAAGAAGGGATTTTTGATTTTTGCTAGAGGATCCCTTTAGGAAAACACATCCACCTTGTCACCCCAGTGCTTGAGCAGCTAAAGAGGTGCAAGGGGGTGAATCCAGCCAGAGTGTAGGGAGGGAGTGAGGAGGGAATCCAGTTGGGCTCCCCACACCACCATGGCCTGGATTTTGTGCAGCATCCCCTGCATCCCACCCCTCGCATCCCTCTGTCCCCCTGGCTCATCCCTGCATCTCTCTGTCCCCCTTGCTCATCCCTGCATCCCACCCATCACATCCCTCTGTCCCCCTGGCTCATCCCTGCATCCCACCCATCACATCCCTCGGCCGGAGGCAGCAGCATCCCCTTGCACCCCAGTCCTCCTGCATCCCACCCATGGCATCCCTTACCAGAGGCGGCTGCTGTGGGGCAGGGGAGAGGGTGCTGAGCGCTGCTGGGCTGGCTGGGCTCTGCTCGGCTCTGCCCGGCTCGGCAGCTGCTGCTCGCTGCCCTCGCTGCCTCCTTTTATCAGCAGAGGGAGGGATGCTCCCAGCACGGGCCACCCCCTAGTGCTTAGCACCTCCCCCTCTTAATCCCTCCAGGCTAAAAAAAAAAAAATTACACTCCACCCCCCCCTTTTTTTATTTTTTTAATTTTTTTTTTTTTTATTATTTACAAAGTTGTTCGTGTTCTCCCTCCCCCCACCCCAAGAAAGAATAAATCATCCTGAAAGGCTGGTTCACAGCCAGAGATCCGATGTACGACTTGGAACGCAGCTCCCTGGCTGCTCCTCTAAGGAATGTTTAATATTTCACTTCAGCTGAATAAAATAGCTTTGGTCAGAGCAAGTCCTTGGGCAGGAGGGAGAGGGGCTGTGTCCATGCCTTGTAAAACACGGCAGTGTTGGGATCTAGGGCTTGTGTTTGGGCACAGTCCAGTTCACCAAATCCAATATTTTTCCCCTTGCTGCCCTTTCTTGGAGTGAAGGGGTTAAAAAAAGTTTCAGTGGAGCAGGGCATAGGTGTTAGCTGGGGTAAGGTGTGGAGAGGCTTCCAAAAGGATTCTGTAGGTGGTTAATGGCTGATGAATGTGTGACAGTCGTGATTTCTTGGAAATAAGAATGACTGGAAAGTCCTAATTTAGTAAAAGTTCCAAGCAACCTGTGAAAACCCCGTTCTTTGCTTTCCCTACACTCCATGTGGAAACTTTCGAGCACCCTGTGGTGTCGTTCCTTGTGACTCGGGGAAAGGATGGTTTATTTCCTTCTTGGGGCAAAGCGGAAGGCAGCTTGGTCACACTCCTTCCCTGGCTCACTGCCCGAGAGCCTCGCACCAGCCCCGGGCAGCAGATTGTACCCATCACCTGCATCCGTCACCTGCATCCACACTGCCTCCATCCCACACGGGTACTGCTCCGGCTGGGAGAACCCCATGCGTCTCGGCCACTGCTGACTTTAGAGGAGCAGCTAAAGCCCTGAGAAGTTGTTTGGATTTGCAGCTTCTGATTTCGCACAACAGACGATGTGTCAGGGCAGATTTCTCGTCTGATCCTTGTGATGTGGGAATGACAGTCTGGTGTGGGTTTATGCCATAGTAATGCTTTCGAGGGGCTCATAGAATCATAGAACAACCAGGTTGGAAGGGACCCATTGGATCTTCTAGTCCAACTATTCCTATCAAACACTAAACCAAGTCCCTCAAGACCTCATCCACCCGTCCCTTAAACACCTCCAGGGAAGGTGAATCAACTCCCGCCCTGGGCAGCCTATTCCAATGCCCAATGACCTTTTCTGTGAAAAACTTCCTCCTGATCTCCAGCCTAAATCTCCCCTGGTGGAGCTTGAAGCCATTCCCTCTTGTCCTGTCCCCTGTCCCTTGGGAGAAGAGCCCAGCTCCCTCCTCTCCACAACCTCCCTTCAGGTAGTTGTAGAGAGTAATGAGGTCTCCTCTCAGCCTCCTCTTCTCCAGGCTAAACAACCCTAGCTCTCTCAGCCGCCCCTGAGGTGTGTGTGGAGAGCAAAGGCTCAGAGGGAGCCTTGGTGAATGATGCTGCAAAGGAAGCTGCTGCCTGGTGGATCTCCAGGTTGAAACCCCTGGAGGGACACCCAGAGGTGTTCAAACCCTGGGAGGTGCAGCCCCCAAAACTGGAACTGAATGGAGCTCAAACATGAAAAAGGGGTTCTCCTACTCACTGCCCCAGCTTATGGAAAGGAGGGATGGCAGCATAGGGAATGAGAGTTGATGGGAATGGTTGGACTCGATGATCCGGTGGGTCTCTTCCAACCTGCTGATTCTATGATTCTATGAAACTATTCCCTGATTCTATAAATAAACCCAGCCTGAAGCCTGGCTTGTGTTGAGGTGGCCATTCCAAACTCTTCTTTCCAACCCTTGTTTCCTGCCATCTTCCTCCCCTCTTCCCCTGCCCTCCTTGAACCCCACGTGCTGCTTGGCTCCCTCAGCATCAGCAGTGTCCATCCTGCCTCACAAGATGCTGTGCTGGTTGAACATGTTGGTTTGGGGTTTTCCCCTCTCCCTGCTGAGTGTGTGCTCGGCGTGTGTGGAGCAGTGAGTCACCCCTCGCTCCTCACATCCTGCACGTCCAGGAGGTTTTTTCCCCCCAGCAGCGCCTGGGCGGGAGGGCGTTCACAGCAAAGAAAACTCTGCCAGTGAAAATTTGGGGTTTTATGCAAGTTTTGAATGTGCTTAGGAAATTGTATTGCAAGACTGGCTGTAAAAGTTGCTAAAGACTCGTCTATCCCTCCTCAGCGTCTGGGTTTTTTGTCTTGAAATAAAAAGCCCTTATCTTCTCTGCCAACTTGGCAGCAAAGGTTGCAGCTGATTCCTGCACCCGAGCTGTTTTTTTCTCTTCTGTGGGGCTGTGAAAAATGACCGTTGAGGAGAAGATAGCTGGAGGAGACAGCAATTAGACAGGGGAAAGTTCAAGGGCACCGTCCCTCTGGCCAGGCCTGGGGTTGGCTCCCGGCGATCCGTCCTTCCAGCCCTCGGGAATGAGGAGCCGTGCGAGCCGGGCCCTGCACAAACACCCCAAAAGCAAGAAGCAAAGGTCAGTCTGAAGAGTTGGAATCGTGACCTTTTGCCTATAAAAAGGTTTCTTTTTTTTTTTTTTGAGACAGGTTTTTCTTTGCCTCCTGACTCTTATGTTTGAAAATCTCTTTTCCTCCCTGTGGGCTAGGAAGGATATTTTTTATTCCTTAAATAGAGACAGAGATGCCTACGTGATCCCAACATACTGAGAGCTGTAGGGAGGGTACAGACCCCACAGTAACTCTGAGGGTTAATCGAACAGCTGGAGATCATCTGTTTCAAACACCTCTTATTGCAGCTCTTGGATAACATTGATTTAATTAAATAATATTTAATTCAATTTTGGTTTAAATTTGAGTAACAAAGTCTATGCAAGCTCATTGTGTGGACATTTAAATTGGATTAAGAGTGGATAAAAGGATTAATGATTAACACTAAATTAAACTAATTTTAGCTGTTCCTAATCTTATTTAGGAGAGTCTCTACCAGGAGGTTGTCAGGTTTAATTGCAACTTTGATTAAACCAGGCTTTATAGCTAGGAGAACTTTGTGAGTTTAACGTCATCTGGAAGAACACCTCTGTCTGAATTAGGCTTAACCTAAATATTGGCGACGCAGGGAGGGCTGAGACATGGGCTCCTCAGCCCAGCTCTGCTCCCCAGCTTTGCCTGGTGTGGAGTCGCACAGAAGTTGCTTTAGGGGCTGCATGCGAAGCCCATGGCTGCCTAGGTTTAACTTTCTGGCCGGTGTGGTCCCTTTTGCACAGGGATGACCTGTGATGCTCCATAATGGGAGCGCCAGGAGCAAGATCTCTGGGTGGACGTGCTTGAGGGGAGGAGTGATGAGCTTCTCCAGCTCCGCAGAGGGTTTGGAGAGGGGTTGGCTTTCCAGGCTGGCAAGAGGTGGCTTGGCTCAGGTTTCAGCTGTGTCCCTTGGCTGATGCACAGCTCCGCGCTGGCAGCTCGGCCACGGGCAGGTCCTCGCCCTGAGCGAGGGCACGGCAGGCGCTGGGCACGCGGAAGGTGCGTGCTGGCAGCTTCAGGGGGAGACCTGCTGCGAGAGGGGCTGGGAGGTGCTGGAAGGGAACCGATTGTGGTGTAAGGACCAGCTCCTGCTGCCAGAGCATCCCTGTAGGAAGCTCCAGGGAATCTTTAGGACAGCAGCTGGGCTGCTCAGGCACAAGGATGTTGCAGGCATTATCCCTCTGAAACAGCTGAATAAAAGAGTGATGTAAAAAGAAAAGGAAGGCCCACAGCCCAGTGTCTCACATGGTTTTGCACCCACTGCTCTTCCAGCCATCCTGCTGTAGACCTGGCCATGGTCTTTTATCTGAACCCATATTCTGAACCCAATTTTTTTTGTTTATCATTTAATATTATTTACATTGAAGAAAGACATTCAATCACAATTAACCTCACGCTTCAGTGTAAGAGTTGTGAGTGTAGGGGAGTGTCATGGCCTCACTTGGAGGCACTTTGGCCTCGGTGGCCACTGGAGATCTTTTCCTGCCAGCCTGGACCACGGCTTTAGATTTTGCAGAGTTGTGGAGGGGAACTTGAGCCGAAACACCAAGCTGACCTCTGCCACTTGGGGACACTTCTCAAGATGTGGCAGGGGATCATCTCAGTGGGTCCCAGCAGAAGCTCTGCTGAGGTGGAAAGATGCGTTGCCTCATCCTCCACACGTCCATGTGTGGACAAGGGTCGTCGCTGCTGGACTTTGTTCACAACAAGCACAAGCTCCGTGATGTGGTCTGGGGTGTGGGGCTGTTCCCCTGGCTTCTGCCCCACATACAGCCCGGTGAGGGGAGCAAAGACAGGGGTAACACTTCTCTTTTATCCTGGCAGGATCAAACCCGTGCACAGCAAGTCTCTTGTCTCAATTCAAGCTGGCAGGGGGAGGAACAAGCTTGCAGCCAGGAGCAGAAAATAGTGTGACCTCCACTTCAGTCACCACTTATATGAGGTATATGAGGCTTAAAGAGGGCTCTGACATCCCCCATGAGTTTAAACTTTGTGCTTGCAGGCAGAGTAGCTGTGCCGAGGGGTTTGCTGGAAGGCAGGAGCACAGGGGCTCCCTGCCTGCTCCATCACCAGAGCCTGGAAAAGCTGAAATCCTCCCTGATGGCAGCTGGACGTTTTCTTAATGGAATATTTTCTCCTTTTAGAAAATGGGGACATGACAAAAATAGAGATGTTCCCCTGCAGGGATAATTTTATCAAGGCTCCCAGTGGAAAGCAGGCAGGGTTCCCAGCCTGCTGATCCTTTCAGCTTAGCTGCACAGATTGGGCTGTGCTGCGAGGGACGGGCAGCCACGCGAGGTCCCGTGCTGACCCTGGGTGCATCGGGGCACGTGAAGCTCTGCTGGGTGTGGAAAGAAGCCAGCGAGGAAAAAGAAGACTGATTTAGGTGTGAATGCCAACAGCCTTTGCTTTAGGTTTAATCCATAGCTGGTGCATCACTCCCAAAGGAGAGTGGATCCCACCTGCACTGGGCTTGGGCCAGTTGTGCGTGGATTAGCTGCGTCTGGCTAGTGCTGTGATGAAGAGGAGAAGCCACCACAGACCTTCTTGCTGCTGGAACACAGCACCGGGCCACAGTGGGGCTGCAGAGGGAGGCAGGAGCCTCCGTAGTCTGAGTCAGAGGGACGCTGCCCTTGGAGCCACCTCCCTGGGTAACCTGGATTTAGACCCAGACTAGGTCAGGTGGATCTCTGTTCAAAGTTTTATTTGCTTTCAGAGCAGGTGTAGGGTTTTCAGGACGGGGCATTGGAGTTTCATTAGAAATTCCGGCAATACTTTTAAAAAGAACACATGACAATTAGCAAAGACGGTGTTTGAAATCATCTGTGTGTGCTGGAGCGAGGAGGTGGTTTCATAGAATCATGGAATGATTTGGGTTGGAAGGGACATCAGATCCCATCCAGTTCCAACATCTTCCCTTGGGCAGGGACACCTCCCACTGGCTCAGGGGCTCCAAGCCCCATCCAACCTGGCCTTGAACCCCTCCAGGGATGGGGCAGCCACGACTTCAGAGCCTGCTCTCACCTGTGCCAAGATCCCACTTGGCAAATCAACCCTCTGTGTTATTTTTTGATTTAAATAGCAGCTGCCCCAAAGCAAATGTGCTCTCGGGAGTTGTTTTTAAGATATTCATTCATCCTTCCATAAAAAATGCAGCAGCAGCACTGAGCATCGTTTAGTGTTGATGTGCTCAAGCTATAATGTTCTACTCAATTAACATCCTTTTTCCTTAATGGAGGCTTTAGGTTTCAAGAGATTTACTGTTCTTACATGCAGTGCTCTGCCCCTGACATGCAGGTACCTTTGTGTTCCTCTGAATTCCAGAGAGAGGAATTAAGAATGAATGGAACATGATCATTCCGAACTGGTGTCGCTCCACAGCTGCTGAAGTGAAAGCTCCTGAACTCTGATGGTATCTTTGGAAAAGCTGCCAAAGGAGCAAGGTGCCTTTAATCCAAACAGAAAGCAAATGTCAGAGCGGAGGAAGTAAAACAAAGCTACTCATGCAGGAGTCACATCCTTTCCAACTTTGGCTGTGACCAACTGAGTGTGTTTGTTACTGAGTTCACTCCGGGTGCAGCACGTGGGGGCTGCCCGAGGATAATGAACCCTGGTGCCCACCTCCACCACGGCTCATCCCACTCCATCAACGACATCGGAGCCTGGAAAGATGGCACGTGGAGCAGGCTCTGGCTGCCTCTGCAGTGAAGGATCCTAATTATAAAAGCAGGAGCTTGGCAGGTATTTGCTTGTGACACTGAGTGACACGTGTGAGTTAGACTGTTCTGCACTGTCCCTCGTTTTCAGAGGAAGAAGAGCTTTTAAACACTTGCCTGTGGTGCAGTTCTGTTCTCAGTACTGTGACTTCTTTCCATCTGAAATTTAAACCAGACCAGCAGCATCTTTCTCGGCAGCGTGGAAGGGGCAGGGTCCTCTAAAGTGTCTAAGGCACTAAGGTCTTCTGCTACCAGCCCACGGCCATGGGAACAGGATAGACGATGTGGAGCTTTCCTGCCCCTGATAAGCACCTCAGGACAGAGCAGCTCTTAGTGGATCACACACGGGCACCTGGAGACATCTCCAGGTGGGAAGAGACAGTCTCCCTGTTTGCCCACCTGGCTTTAAACCAGGCGCAACAGGCACCCAGCAATGGGCTTTTAGCAAAGACGTGTGCCAAGTCTGACATCACCAGCGGAAGCCTAAATCAGTCAGACTTATGTGTCAGACTTATAAAGTCACAGAATGGCTGGAAGGGACCTCTTCAGGTCATCCAGTCCAACCCTTTTGCCGGAACAAGGATATCTTTAACCACATCAGGCTGCTCAGAGTCTCATCCGACCTGG
This sequence comes from Coccyzus lansbergi, assembly GCA_033558105.1. Lineage (NCBI taxonomy): Eukaryota > Metazoa > Chordata > Aves > Cuculiformes > Coccyzidae > Coccyzus > Coccyzus lansbergi. The sequence continues at coordinate 792,858 of JAUMJK010000430.1, read as the reverse complement.
CCTTCCTCCCCTTTGCCTTCTCCAACACAATTGCTCCACCAGAGGAGAAATGAGGAGAGCTTGATGTGATTTCTCGCAGAGCCCAGGGTGGGTGGTTTGGGTTTGATGGTGTGCTGGTTGCTCACAGCCAGCGTGCAGGAGCCGTGTTGTCAGCTCAGGGCACGTCTCATCTCTCTGTAAACCGTTCCAGTGTTGCTTCCCACTTCCTTTTTGCTGCCAGCTGAGATGGGGAGGAGGCACCTTTGCTGCTGGAGAAGGAATGTGGTGTTACCGCATAGCTGAGCTCTAAGTGGGTGAGGGCAGGCGCGCCCAGCTCTGTGGGCACACCTCACCCAGACACAACCTGAGCCAACGTTTCACATTCTGTAGCCTAGGGGATAGTATTTTGTTTTCCCCACTCCTTTGTGTACCCTTTCTCTGAGCTCCTGATCCTCAGCTTGCCTGTGCCTGTGTTTCTTAGCGCGAGGATGGGGAGGTAGGTAGTGTGGTCTGCTGAGCTGCCCTTCCAGCAGGGCAGAGGATGTGATTTTTGGGGTTACTTCAGGAAACTAAGTGGAAAAAAAAAAAAGCTTGATGTAAACGTATCTGAGGATAAAAAACTGTTTTAGCTAAAACGTAGCATGTGAGCGATGCCTGAGAGCCCTGCGTGTGTGTGGTGGTTGTGTGTGCAAGCTGCTGAGTTCCACTCCCGTCACTGATGATACCGTCCCAGTGAATCCTGGTGTAAAGCAGCAGCTCAAGTGCAAGAGAGCTCAGAATTAGTTCCCAAGTAGGAGAGAAGGGCTCCTCATCAGCTGGGCACGAAGCCAGGGATCAGGGTCTCCCATAGGCTTTTAAGCTACTATTAGAAACAATCCTGGTATGATAAAGAGTCCTTATGGAAATCCTGGCACCTTTCTAGGTATCCGAACAAGAACCATGCTTCTTAAACTGATGACTCTCTGATTTATTTCACTGCTGGAGAGTTCACAGGATGGTGTTTGCAGATAACCCTCAAGCTCACCTTATTTTATTTTGTGTCTTGAGGAATTCCAGCTCTGCAGATGGGAGAGAGGCTGCGTGACCAACTCTGCCTGCAAAGCCCAGTCTCTGCTTTCGAGGTCACCTCCAGGCTGAGGTCTGATAAGTGAATACCCTGTGGGATTATAACTCACATGGACACCCCTAATTAGGCTTTAAATGATCAGGTTGAGGTACTGATAGTGGTGCTGCCTTGTTGTGATGCTAAGCATGGATGCAAAACCCATCTGAGAGGGTAGGTAAGCGTTTGGGTGCACTGCTCTGGTGCTGAACCTTGCAGCAGCTCTGGAGAGAGTTGGTTTCAGGCAAGAGTTGCTTTCAAACAAGGGTTATGTCCCCGTGGTGGCCACCCTTTTCCTGGTGGGCTTATCTTTGCTCATTCCCTGCAGAGCCGCTGGTTCATGCTGTTGTCATCCCCCGGAGTGACTTAGGTTGGCAGCCACGCGCCTGTCTAAGAGCTGCTGTGAGTTACACGGTAACTGGGTGTGTGTGTCTGGAGATCCCTGAATCACTGCCTTTATCATTCCTGCACCCACAGGCACCTTTTCTCCAGGTGAGGCAGCTGCGCGTTATAAGCCAGGAGAGGAGAGAGCCAGCGCTCAGAGGGCTCTTGCGGTGCAGATCGGCTGCTGTGAGGAGACAAAGGCCTCACCCCAAAGGTGTGGGACACCGCAAGGACCAGGACCAGGGCTCCTCTGGCACAGGGACAAGGGCAGGTGAGGTTTGGGGTTGCTGGGGCTGTGCTGGCAGCTCTGTCTCCCGTGGGGAGCAGGCAGCAGATCTGTATTCTGCTGTCATTTTTTGTGCTTTTCTTCTTTTCCCACAGAACAAGACCTTGGGCCATCACCTGCGCTGGTGAGTTTCGGTCTAGGGTCAATTCTAGAGAATTATGGGCGAAGGGTGGGGCTGGAGAACAAAGTGCAGGGCTCCTGGGAAGCGGTGGCTTTATGGAGGAGGCAGGGGGCTGTGTGCACACTCCTTGGGGCATTGGCCCTGCCTTGCAAGCTGACAGCAGCACCGACTCCCTCCCTGCTGCGGGATCTGCGTGTTCCTGGGGAGCTGGGAGGCTGGAAACTCTCTGCCGAGAGTGAGGTGCTGTGCTGGGACCTATGGTTCACCTCAGTGATAACCTAAAGATTTAGGATATTTGAGGGGGAGAGCTTTAGACTGATGTTTCAGTCTGAGCTTTAGACTGATGTTTTCTGCTCATTTGGGCTCATGCTGTGAACTCTTGCCTAGGTGTGTCCTCGGTGACATGGGGTCCCACTTCCCGCTGTGGCCTTGGGCATCCTTTATCTTCCTGGGTAAGGCTCCCGGATGGTGTTTCTAAATGGATGTGGGGGAAGCTGAGTAAATACTAATAGTGCTAATGTGAGATTTCTGGTTGTGGCTGGGCCCCTCACCACAAGAAGGATGTTGAGGCTCTGGAGCAAGTCCAGAGAAGAGCGACAAGGCTGGTGAAGGGGCTGGAGAACAGGCCCTATGAGGAGCGGCTGAGAGAGCTGGGGGTGTTCAGCCTGGAGAAGAGGAGGCTGAGAGGAGACCTCATTACTCTCTCCAACTACCTGAAAGGAGGTTGTAGAGAGGAGGGACCTGGCCTCTTCTTCCAAGTGCTAGGGGACAGGACGAGAGGGAATGGCCTCAAGCTCCACCAGGGGAGATTTAGGCTAGAGATTAGGAGGAGGTTTTTCACAGAAAGGGTCATTGGGCATTGGAATAGGCTGTCCAGGGAGGGGGTTGAGTCACCTTCCCTGGAGGTGTTTAAGGGACGGGTGGATGAGGTCCTGAGGGACTTGGTTTAGTGTTTGATAGGAATGGTTGGACTAGAAGATCCGATGGGTCTCTTCCAACCTGGTTGTTCTATGATTCTATGAAAATCAGTGTCTGAAACCAGTGCTGGTGTTTGAAAAGACTGCTCTTAGTTCTGAGCCACTGGCTACTGAGGCAGCTATGGGGTTAACAACAGACACCAAACAGTGCAGGGAACTGAGCATCCTTGCAGCCCAATCGCTAGAGTCATGGAAAAGAAGCATTTCATAAAGAACTGTTCATACAAAACACATTAAAAGGGCTTTTTTCTTATTTAAAATAAAGGCATTTCAACAGCATACGACCTTTGTCCTTTTCAGCAGATATTTTTGTTCTTGTCCCAAGCATGGCAGTAGTTGGGCTGTTGCAGAAAACAGGAGATTTTGATGATTTTGATTTGGTTGATGTCTGTGCCACCCCAAGAAAACCCCAAACCGTGTTTTCTGGCTCTTCCAGCTGCCCCCCAGCTGCTGGGTGCCCAACCTGCCTGCTCCCAGGGAGCCTGTTACCCCCCGACTGGAGACCTGCTGCTGGGCCGAGCCTCTCACCTGAGAGCCTCCTCCACCTGCGGCCTCACCGAGACCGAGAGGTACTGCACGCCCCACGGAGAGGTACGTTCACCTCTGTGCTCCTCAGCCTCGTGGAGGGATGCTGGTGCCTTTGCCCATCCTGTCCTTCCCACCCTTTTGCAGGGATGTGTTTAACCTCTTTCAACTGTTTATCTTCCTTCCAGCCATGCTGGGTCATTGCAGCATCTGTGCTCCCTCCTTGAGCCCTTCTCTCCCCATCCCGTTTTGATAGGAATGGTTGGACTCCGTGATCCGGTGGGTCTCTTCCAACCTGGTTGTTCTATGATTCTGTGATCCCTGTGGCTGAGGAGCTGAGCACAAACACGGTGGCAGGGAAAGAGCAGCAAAGCTTTGGCATGAAGCATTGGAGACAAACCAGAAGCTTTTGCATCCCAAAATATCCTAAATCTTCCCATCCTTGGGCTTTTTAGTTATAAACAAAGCTCGTGTTTCGCTTGTCAAAGATGGGAACGCTTCAGGTCTTTTATAAAGACTTGGAAAATCTTCTGTGCTGAACAAGTGTTTTCAATCGCGCTGGTTGTGTGGGGGCAGGAGATGGGGCTGAAGAGGATGAGCTGCCAGCTGCAGATTCCCAGGCTCCAAAGCTGCCACCAAACCAGACAAAGTTGAAGGTTGAGTCTGCCTGAGCACAGAGCTAAATCTGCAGCAGGGGTGATGTCCCTGATGTGAGCCCTTCCTGAAACCTGGCCAGGCAGCGTTAACCCTGTAACTGCCTGGGAGTAGCTCAAAAGGGAGTGGATTTAATGCAGGACAGGCAAAAAGAGTGTTGGAAATGGTACTTGAGAGGACAGGAGGCGGCAGCCCTCCAGCGAGGCAGTGTTTTCTACAGTGAAAGCCACCTGGAGTGAGTCAGCCTTCATCTGGTTTTAATTCCCCTGCAAGTTGAAGGCCAAGCTGTGGCAGTAAGTGGATTTGTTGTGGAGTGGGCGGTGTTCTCGCTGGGCTGGAGAGATCTTTGCTTCTCTGTGGGCTCAGGGATGGCTGGGAGATGCTGCTTAGGCTGGAGCTGAGGCAGCTCCCTGGCCCTGACGGGTATGAGCATCATCTCCTCGCGGACGCTGGCCTGGCTGCAGCATCTGCCCTTCTCCAGGCTGATTTCCAGGCTGACACTTGTGATCAGGCATTTCCTCTGCTCACACTCCCACTCGCTTTTGTCAGACCTATTTTGCCGTTCCCAGGAGAGAGACTGTTTGCTCGTATCCCTGCTGCTTCTCATGGCTGCTGTGGCCCGTGGACAAGGCAAAACCCAAGCAATTTATTCCTGCCCCAGCTTAATTTTTCTTTTCACCTCGATTTCCATTTATACTGGAAAAAAGCTACATAAATGTACTTTGGAAATGTTCACTTAAAGTTGATGTTTGACATCTTTGCTCGAAGAGGAGGCTTGTACTGTGGGAAGCGTGTCTGCTAAACCTCAATTGCATTGGTCATCCCAGTACCAGCTGGAAAAGGCTGGGTAGATATTCCTGACTCTGCGAGATCCTTCTGAATCTCGGCCGAGGGCATGGGATGAGGGGTTGTGCCAGTGGGGCGCGTGCTGTCCCCCCGCTGCCAGCCCCGGGGGGCTCTTTTGCAATTTTGTGGCTGTGGGCATTTATTTCAGCCCCCGCTGCATTGTCTGCTCCAGTTCCAAACCCCTCTAACCTTTATACTTTGCACTCCCGATTGCTCCATTCTTTGGCTGGAGTCTCTGTCTGCTGAAATCCAAGAGGGACACTCAATGTTGCCATTTATAGTGCAAGGGACTGCAGTGATAATTAGAGAAGCGATGGAGGGTGGGAGCCAGGCCGACCAATGGTGCGGCTTGGAAATTGCTTGGGAAACGGCTCTTGGAGTCGGCAGAGAAAGGAAAAGCAAGAGGGAAAGTGAAAATACTATAGAAAAATAAGTGAGGCTGGATTTGGAGTCATAAAGGCTGTGTGTGTGGAAATACTCTCATTGACTGAGGTGTGATTCAAAGCTCGGTCACTTTATCTCTTGGAATACGGAGTAGCTCCCTGCTCTCTAGCCAAGGGAAGGCTCGGGATGGCTTTCACACAGATTAGCAGGTTCCCAGTCCCCTCGCCTGGCCTGTCCCTTTCCAGTGAGGGCAGGAGGGCTGTGCACACCTTTGTCTCTTCGCTTCACTGCTGGGAGCAGCAGTACCGACCTTGGGAGACTTTGAGTATTAAAATATTTGCAGAGGATCCAGGACCAAGATTTTCTGCCTAACCTTCGTGGGCACTCGGTGGATGCGGGTGGGAAGTCACCTTCATCATCCTTTGTGTTGTGGTGATAAGGGATCATCCATGTGGGAACGGAGACGAGAGGTCCCAAGAGAAGCTTAATCCCTAGATTAAGAAAGCATGAGCCCATTGGGAGCTCCTGGCACAGCAGAGGGTTTCTTCTCCTGCTGAGGGATGGTGGCAGCTGCCTGGCAGGGTCGGTCTCTAGCATCTCTCTCTGTGGTTTCTTGGCACTGAGTTGGCTTTGGCTGCTTCCACAAATCCAGGCAAAAGAGATTATGTGCAAGACTAATGCTTGTCTGCCTTATTGCTGCCACTAGTGGTTTCAGCTGCTTGCCCACCTGCAGGAACCAGGCAGGGAGCTCCCTGCTGCTCCAAACCAAGCTGCCTGCAGGCTCCTGGACGTGTTGGAACAGGGGCAAACGTGCTGAGCAGCCACTGCGCCTCCCAGCTCATTTGCTTTCCAGACTCACGTCATCTCTCAAACTCTTTCCTTTTGCACCAAAAAAGGCAGTCGCAAAATCATGAAGTTGTTGTGGTCAGATGGGACTGTAGGAGGATCTGACCCTCTTCTCAAAGCAGGGCTTCTGGTTTTGGGAGCGTCCTCTGAATAATTTGTATTCCTGACCTGCTGAAGGTAACACGGCAGCCAAGAGTTGCTGCTCTGTGCTTATCTCATCTTATTCAGGCATTCAGACACACCCTACTCTTTGCTGCAGGGATGTGTCCCTACTTGCAGTGAATATGCAGAAGAAAAACACTATTTCCCATAGTTTTTTTTTTTTCCCTCCACCTCCCTTTTCTATATTAAAGAGCAGCTTCCAGCACTGACTGATAATTTTTTGCTACAGAACTGCAAATTGTCCCACTGTCCCCTCACAGGGGAGTTGCAGGACCCCAGCGATGCGTTTGGGGTGTGGAGATGGGGTTTGCAGATGGCCATCCTGGCAGGTTTTAAATGAAGTTTTGCTGAGAGGAGATGGTGTGAGAACAGATGGGACGAGGGAAACATTCACCCACCTGCTTGCTTTTGTGCAGGAGAAGTGAACTTCATTTCCCTAAACCCCACACCAAGGCTGTTTGTCCTACATGTGACTTCACCTCCATTTCTGCTGTCGCCTCTGAATTTGGGGGTCACTGGTGAAAGCAAGCTGAGGGTCGGTGCCCTCAATTTGTCTTTTGCGCAGAACCTCAGAACTCACTTTCCGATGTCACTTCTGAGTGCTCAAGCAAGGATGTGAGGCTGGAGGGTGAGCTCTGAGGTTGTGCTCAGGAGACAGACCGAGGGCTCAGCACTGAGGCTCAGTCTGGTTTAGCAGACACTGGTTACTCGGTGAGCACTAGAACCACACCAGGGGTGACTCCCACCACATTTTCCCATGGAAAATGTATGGAGCGCTTCCCAGGCAAGATGGTCCCTGCTTTGTGAGCCGTGGGGCAGCGACGTCTTACTCTGGTGTTAACGGGGAGCGAAAAGGGTTTGGAATCCAGAATTGCATAACTTGGCTTTAGCAGATGTCCTTGCTCCTGAGGTGATTTATTCCTGCTGCCCACCCTGTTTCTTAATAACTCTCAGTCTCTCTATGCATATAAGTTCCCACTGCCTCCCAGATTGTTCCCAGATAAACTTGGAACATTTAATTCCTGTTCCTATATAATAACTATTGTGCAACAGCCTGCCAGGCCTTGGTGTGGGAGGCTGGGAGCCAGGAGCTCGACTGACACAGTGCCTCTTGCTGACACCGAGCTGGCTTCAGTGCCGGAGCACCAAGGTCTCTGCAGCTATGAAAGGTCTTCATTTCGTGACTGGAGAGAAGTAGCTTCCTATTTTCGCTGAATAACTTTGGTTTATTTTGGGCTGTGCACCTATGCCAGGAGGTCTTATTTCAAAGGCTCTCTGCTCATGTTTAAATGGCAGCGAGAGCTACTTAAAATACTTTGGGCTGAGTCCATCAGCTTCAAATGGCTCGTAGGTATCAGCCCCTGTGTGAGCTGTGGGAGGCTGAGCCGCAACTGGTTCACAAGGTCAGAGCAGGAGGGTTGGGGCTGCACCCGTGTTCCTGCACGTACAGAAGTGTCCCAGCAGCATGATGTAATATGTGAGCATTTTTACACCACCTGGTTGTTCTTCTGCGTGGGTTTTGTCTTTTTTCCCCCTCCACCATTTATCTCTAAAACGTGAATTTGTTTATTCTCTGCACGCCGGTTTTTCCTCCGCAATGACTGCCTTCTGGGTTAGCTTTCAAAAGGCTGGAACAGGTTTCCTTTAATCTCTGAACCTCCATAACCTATATTTTGGGTGACTCCAAGAGTAGCTTGGAGGCACAGAGGGGTTGGTCTGTGGTTTCCATGCAGCCCCATGACTTCTTTTTCTCCAGGACCCTTCCAATCCCGAATCTCATGCTGACTCAAACGTTTTTTGATTCTCCTTCGCTGCAGAAGCTTCCAGTGCTTCTGGAAGGGAGGGTTTGATGTGCTGGGGAGCCAGGGCTGGGGCTGCCTGGGGGTCGAGTACTGAACTCGGACTGTGACCCTGTGATTTTGATTTGTCACGTACTCCCCCAGCCCTGCTCTATTCCTGGCAAGCCCAGCTCAGAGGGATCTACTGAGTCTGCTGCTGGTAAAAAAAGAAGGGGAGAGCTGGGGAAAGATGTGGGAGAGGTGAGTCTTTCCTCAGCCCAGAGCTGGGCTCTCATTTTTAGTAATTTCCCTCTGTCCTGAGGAACTTTGAGACACATATTCACAATCAGTAATAGTAAATCCTCTTGTTGGGCAATAGAGGGAGTTTCACAATTTGCTCCAAGGATGTGAAATCGATTTTGCTTCCAGTGCTAATTTTAGCCTTAATTAAATAGTTGAGGGTGGGGGGGAAGTAGGCAAAGCTATTTGCACTGAGGGCAGCCCCCAGGCTGCCTGGGAAGGGTCCATCTCCCACCCTGTAGGATTCACCTTTCCCTACCCCTGGATTTTCATGGCCAACGTTGCACTTGTAGCTACTGGAAGGGCTTGTGGCCCTGTGAATGGGCAAATGAGTGTGTATGAATCACTCCTAATGAATAATTCAGCCACGAGTAACCTTTCCCCTCACAGAAAGCCTTCCAGTCTCCCTTTGTTCACAGCCAGAACTGCTGTGAAGTTTAATCATTTTTGGGAATTGTTGTGTGGATAATCCTGAAGCTCCCTTACAGTTTGCTGCTTGGAATCGTTATCTGCAATGACTTCTTCTGCCTGGGCCTATTATATTATTTTGTATTCTTCCTGGCAGAGCCAGGAGGAGTTGGTAGAGCCAGGGAAATCACATGATTATATAGTTTGAGTTTTCTGTTTGCTTACTTTGCAATATTGTTATAAATATTGTAGTTAGCCAATTCCTGTTCTGGGATATTTATAGACTCAGAACATAAAGACTGTGGAAAATATTATGGAAACAGATCGGGTTGAAGTGAGGATCTCCTCAGCATCCACCCAATCGCTGACAGGTTCCAGGTTCAGAAGGCTGCTCAGGGATGTGGGGGAGTCCCCATCACTGGGGGTGTTCAATAAACACGGGGATGTGGTGCCTGGAGACATGGTTCAGCGGTGGGGTTGGCAGTGTGAGATTTACAGTTGGACTCAATGAACCTGGAAGTCTTTTCCAACCCAAATGATTCTGTGATTCTGTGATTCTATAAACCCTACCCAAGATCTGAGCTCCTGTCCACACACCGGCACCCTCCATCCCTTCATGAGTTGGGAGAAAGAGATGTGCTACCAGCTAGTGCTTTCTGGTTGAAGTCAGCCCATGCCTTGTGTGGTTTTGTGTGAAAGCAAGCAAAAAGATAACTCTAGGCAAAGTTTTCTATGAATTTTTCTTTAATTTTTTTTGAAAAAGGTAGTTCTTGTGAAGCTGAGCCAATTTTTGTGGAAATAAGAGATAGACTGACTTAAGTGAGCCAGTTTCAGGAGTAAGGAGATAAATGTAAGCTGTGAATTCATCTTTTAAAGGGGAAACAAGAAATGGTGGTGTCACTGTGCCCCCTGGGCCACCACCTCCTGCTGCTGTTGAGGCACAGACCAACCCGACCCCAGCTCACATGTCGGGTTGTGTCTGGGTTGGAATCAGTTCATTTGTAAAGTATCAGATGGAGATATTTTTTTCTCACGGAGATGGACATGGAGTGCTGCTTGTCGCTTGTCACCCGATGTCTCTGCTCTGCCGCTGAAAGCTGATCCCGTCAGTGGGCTCCCAGGCATGCCCGTGCCTCTGCTGTCACCTTATGCCACCCCAGGGGCTGCCAGCTCTTGCAACAGGGTGTCTCATTGCCCTCCTGGTGTCAACTGTCCAGCTCTCTGCCAGGACGTGCTCCCCTCCTCTCCTCCAAACCTGCTTTCCTCCCAGGATGACCTTTCTGAGCTGCCTTGCCCCACACCACTCAGGACATTGCCTGCCATTGCTGCTCAACACCGTTCTTGATCTTCTCCAGTTTCTCAGGCTTTGGGTTGCACCTCTGTAAAGCTCGTGTCCCACTGTTCCACTTGGGAGGCTACTTTACTATACAGGGCACTGACAGCTTCAGTTTCTAGTCGAAATGTTTCATAGCACTTTTGCATCTGGGACAGCGTTATAGAAACATAGAATCATAGAACAACCAGGTTGGAAGAGACCCAGCGGATCATGGAGTCCAGCCCCTTCTCTTTCGGAGAATGGTTTGGGTTGGAAGGGACCCTAAAGCCCATCCAGTCCCACCCCTGCCATGGACAGGGACACCTCCCGCTGGATCAGGGGCTCCAAGCCCCATCCAACCTGTCCCATTCCCTCACTCAATCTCCTTCCTGCTGCTTTCTACGCATTTTGGAGCCTCCTCATCTGCTGCACGTACCGAGTGGCCCCATGTTAGCAACTGCGCGGAGCGTTGCTCGGCTTAGTCAACATTTGAGTTCTTGTTTGCTCCTCAGGGACTGTTTTCTCCCATTCCTGCATTCCCCGTGCTACATTTCTGTTTGCTTCTTGAATTACTTAAGCGAAGGGCTGAACTTTGAGTCCCTCAACTTCCCACCCACTGACTTCTCACTCGCTGTGCTGTTTGCTCCTGCTCTGCTCCCCGGGGAGGAGGGCAGGGGGTGAGCATCGCCCGGGGCCTTTTGGATGGGAGAGAAAGGCCTTTCTGTTCACCCAAACAAACAGTCTCTGGGTTGTGTGGAAAAGGCAAACTGGTCCTGAAAAGCTGCAGAGAGCTTTCTATCAAGGGTTGTCATTGTGGAAAATGGAGTGGGGGGAGGTATATGCTTCAAAATAGGCATTTTTGATGTTTTGCCAAAACTGTGGTTTAGTTGAAAGCATTTTGGTCTTAGCTTTTAGTCCAAAACCCCATGAGTGAAGGAGACTGATTGTTGTGGGTCATTAATTTTATTGATCATAGTTCTTCAGCTCTCTAATAAACTTTACCGATGCCTTTTGTTGCTTGATGAGTTCGCGCTGCACTCGGGCCCCTCGCTTCTGGGGTGTGCAGTGGGCTCTTTCCCTCCGACTGAGTCGGGATGGTGGCTTTCACCCACCTTTTCTCTTCCAGTGGAGCATGAGATGCTGCAGGTGTGACTCGCGACTGCCTCACGCCTACAATGGCCACCGCGTGGAGAACGTCGTGTCCTCCACCGGCCACACGCGCTGGTGGCAGTCCCAGAATGGTGAGTACTGGGTGTGGTGGGCTCCTCCTCACAGTAAACGGCACGAGGGGGAAGAGAAGAGGGTGTTGAGTTCAGTAGAAGAATGGAAGGAAAGAAGGGAATAAATGCCTTAGTTTGTGTTACTGCACCTCCGACGCTGTCTCTCTGTGCCCACAGGTGTCGAGCGCGTCTCTTTGCAGCTGGACCTGGACCAGACATTCCAGCTCAGTGACGTCCTGCTTCACTTCAGGGTTCGTGCACAGCGTCTCTGCTGACAAGGATGTCACATATGATGGCAGACAGGCCCTGCTGGCTCCCTGTGGGACGTGGGGATCTTGGCACACAGCTCCCTTTGGGCTCTCCTGATAGGAAGCACCCCAGGGTCCCCATCCCTCATTTTATCCTGGAGAAGAGGAGGCTGAGAGGAGACCTCATTACTCTCTACAGCTACCTGAAGGGAGGTTGTAGAGAGGAGGGAGCTGGGCTCTTCTCCCAAGGGACAGGGGACAGGACAAGAGGGAATGGCCTCAAGCTCCACCAGGGGAGATTCAAGGTAGAGATTAGAGGGTCATTGGGCATTGGAACAGTCTGCCCAGGGAGGTTGTTGATTCCCCTTCCCTGGAGGTGTTTAAGGCATGGGTGGATGAGGTCTTGAGGGACTTGGTTTAGTGTTTGATAGGAATGGTTGGACTTGATGATCTGATGGGTCCCTTCCAACCTGGTTGTTCTATGATTCTATGATTTTTCCCTGTTTTCCATGGCCATTCCCCGAGGTGTTTGTGAGGAGCAGAGCAGAGTGGGGGGTTCCCATCTCACGAATGTTCACTGCATAATCTCCTTGGTGCAGATATGCGCTTTGAGGGGAACAGGGGGCTCAGAGGTTGTTGGTGACCTGCCGCAGAGGGGATGGCTCCAGCAGCTGGTGGAGAATTGAGTCTGGAGCGAGGATGGTGAGGACAGAACCCCAGGCCCCAGGGTGGGAGCTGGTTCCAGATTTGCCTCTTTCCCCACTCTGCAGTCGCCACTGCCTGCTGCCATGCTGGTCGAGCGCTCCACTGACTTCGGCAAGACCTGGGAGGTGTACCAGTACCTGGCCTCTGACTGCGCTGCCGCCTTCCCTGGTGTCCCCCAGGGCTCCCCCGAGGGCTGGCAGGATGCTCGGTGCCAGACGCTGCAGGGACACTCAGTGCATGGGGGCAAGGTAGGATTTGTGGGGTTTTGTGACAGGATCTCCCTGTTGTGTCTGTTCCCCCTGCTGTGAACCTGGGATTGGGGTGGGTGGCCTGCTCAGCACTTCAGAGGTATGTGGTGGCCTGGAAGTCTTTTACACTCTTTACACCTGATGAGGGGTGGAGCCCACGGACATAGAGGTCTTTATGGAAGGAGTGGTGAAGCACTGAAAGAGTTTCCCCAGGGCAGTGGTGGAATCTTCTTCCCTGGAGCAGTTAAAAAACCATGCAGAGGTGGCACTTTGGGACATGGTTTAGTAAGCACCATGAGGTTGGGCTGATGAGCTTTTCTGCTTTATTTTTTTCCCCTTCTCAGGTGAAATTCAGTGTCCGAGACCTGGCATCTACCATCACAACCTCTTACAGCGAGGCTGTCGATAGTAAGTCATCAGCTTCTTTTTTGAGTCTTATGAGGAGCATCTGAGGTAACTGGGGCCTTTCAATGATATCTCAGAAAGGAGGAGGGGAATGATACACTTCACGGTCCTTTCTACACATGGTGGAGATTCCTGAGCTGGAGTAACCTTGTAGGGGAACAGGTCCTGGTCAAACAAAGCCTCAAGCTGCCTGTTGACTGCTGCCCTGGCAGCTCTGATGTGCTGAGGAGCAGTGTTTGGTCTTTGCTAATGACTCAGCTGCTGCCCTTTGGGCTGGTATCTCTATCTCTTGCTCTGAGCTCCCCAGTGAATCGCAGTGTCCTTCTGTACCTGTTGCCTGGGTACCTGCTGTCCCCTCACACCTCTTCTTGGTCCCACCAGAGCTGGGGCAGTTCACCAACCTGCGGATCAACTTCACCAAGCTCCCCCACGTTGCGCGCCAGGGCTACCACTTGCCCAGCACCTTCTATGCGGTGTCGGAGATGCGGGTGCTGGGGAGCTGCTTCTGCTACGGACATGCAGACCGCTGCGCCCCTTCAGATGACCTAAACACCGTGGTGAGCACCAAGGTGAAGTGAAAAAGGCTGAAGACAAGCTCTGACATATCAAACTACCCCTGAACCCCAGTGGGAACATTGGGCTCCACCACAGGCCCAGGAGTCCTTCTTGGGAGACCTTCCCTGGGGTGACCAGCAGTGAGGTGTGGGAATCTTTCCCCTGACCAAAGGCTGCTTGTAATTGGGGGGGAAATGATGCTCTGTTTTGCCTGCAGCAGCGGGACGGTGCCTGCAAGACAGCAGCCTCTGGTACCTCATGTAAGCCCTTGTGGTGTGGAGGGGCTTTATAAGGAGTTATGAAGCTCAGTGGCTATGGAAGGTCATTCTCTGAGGAGAACTGAGTTTCTCAGCTGGGTAAGGGTTGTGTAGAAGGCTTCAGCAGGCTTGTTCTTATCCAGGAGGATTTGCCAGCACAGTTTCCTAGCTATTGTGGGAGGTTTCTTGTCCTGAGGTTGTCTACTTTGACTTGGTTGTGATTGTCCTTGGGTAAGGGATAGAGGAGGTGGAAATTATTTTGTTTCTGGGGGTGAGGAGCAGCCAGCCTGTCCCTGGAGCTGCGGCAGCCCTGGTTGGAGCTGGAGCTTCGTCTCTGCTCCGGGAACAGGGGCTGCATGGGGGAGGCACTGGCCAGGCATGTGGGGGAAAAGTATTTGGAGGATGGAGCTCTGACCCGAGCAGGTACCATCGCAGAGGGATAAGGCATTGTCTCTGCAGCAGGTCCACGGGCGCTGCGTGTGTCAGCACAACACCGATGGTCCCCACTGCGATCGCTGTGCCGCCCTCTACAACGACCGACCGTGGGCACCTGCCGAGGACAACGATCCCCACAACTGCCAGAGTACGGCGACCGCCTTTCTCTTCTCCTTTTCCTGAGGCCTTTCCTAAATCCCCTCTACCCATGACCGATGGGACCTGGAGTGACACCCTGAGATGTCTGCACGTTGGGCTTTGCTCCGTGAGGCTGCACCCAAGCGATGCCCTGGGCTCCCATCTATGCCAGCGCTCGGCCTCGCCATCCAGTGGTGCCAACCTGCTCCTTGGGGCCATTGGCGGGTGTCACAGTGTCACAGAGGGGCCTTGGGCACCCTCTAGTGCTGGAGCTGCCACTGCTGGGGATGCACGGTCACAGCAGCAGCTGGGATCTTGTTTGGTTTCTTTTAGGGTGCAACTGCAATGGTCACTCGGCCTCCTGCCACTTTGACCCCGAGCTGTACCGTGCCAGCGGAGGGCTGAGCGGGGGTGTCTGCGACGACTGCCAGCACAACACCGAAGGCAACAACTGCGAGCGCTGCAAAACTAACTATTTTCGCAACCAACGACAAGACCTCACCCATCCTGAAACTTGTTTGCGTGAGTGCTCGCTTACCCCCATAGCACCTTTCCCAGACCCCCCACTGTCCTCTAGACCCCTCAGAGATGCCATTTTTCACATGTTTCCAGCCTGTGAGTGCGACCCGGATGGCACCGTGCCGGGCTCCATCTGCGACCCGCTGACAGGGCACTGTGTCTGCAAGGAGAACGTGCAGGGGGATCGCTGCCACCTCTGCAAGCCGGGGTTCGCCCAGCTGGCCAACGCCAACCCCGTGGGGTGCCACAGTGAGTACCCCCTCATACACCCCCTGCTTCCCGGAGTGCTCCCACCCTTCCTCTGCAGTCAGCATCCTTGGGTGGCTCTTGAAGGGATGTACTTCCCAGCCAGCTTTGATCTGGGGTTTCCAAGCTAAAGACAGTTTTGCAAAAGTTTATAAATGTCCTTGCTCAGTCTCTGGCCTGCCTCAGGCATAAGTTTGGCAAAAGGAGCAGGGAAAGCAGAGTTTGGGGTGTGTTGGGTTGTATCCCCTTCCCTCCATGGCTGTGCAGGGGTTGCAGGAGGTGATACTGTGCAGAGGAGTGGGCAGCTGGGCTTTGGGTAGCTCTGTGTGTGCTGCTGAGGTCTCTCCAGCTGCCCAGTCCTGCCCCAGCGCTTGGATGGGAACCACAGAGTTAGAGCAGAGCCTTGGGTACTGGGAGAGACCGGAGACCTCATCCTTGGGCAGCTGCAAGATGCTTCTGTGGAAGCTTTGTGGGAAGCCAGGGCCGGTGCTCTGCACCCACTTGTAATATGACAAAGCTCTCTCCATTTCAGGATGTACTTGCAATGTTCTGGGAGCACGGCAGGACATGCCCTGCGACGACGAGACGGGGAGGTGCTTCTGCCTGCCCAACGTGGTGGGGAGCGACTGCGACCAGTGTGCGGCTGAGCACTGGGACTTCGCGAGTGGCCGCGGCTGCCAGCCCTGCGGCTGCCACCCCCAGGGCTCCCGCAGCCCCCACTGCAACCAGGTACTGCCCAGTCCGCCTGCAGTATCCTGAGCACAGAGACAGCTGATTTCTTTTCCATTTCCCTGCCTTCTTTCACGCATGCACCTGCCAGATTGCTCTCATTTTTTTATGGTCCCTGACTCTGCGAATGCCACTGCAAGAGGCTTCTCGGGGACAGCAGGGAGGAACTGTGTGGCTGAGAGTGCCACTGCCAACAGGGCTGTCCCCCCAATGGGTGGTGATCCCACCCTGTCAGGTGGTTCCCTTGTCCTGTTCCGTCCATGGAAGCCTCCACAAAAGGCCCTAGCACATCCTGCTCTTATTTTCCTATATCTCTTTCCTAGAAAACACTATGACAGGCTAGTCAGGAAAATGAAAGAAGGTGGTAATTATCGAGGCAGGATTAAGCTGTTCTAAGAGGCCTGATATTTAGTAAGGAAGCCCTAATAAGAGATTGTCATGCAGGAGAGACACCTTAATTATCCTCATTTGTCAATAAAAAGCACGTGTGTCACTTCAGATTTCAGAGACAACTGGGACAATTGATGTTAAATGTCAAAAAAACCCCGATGACAAATGCAAAGAGCCAAAGGTAGGTCCCCAGTGAGCTCAGTGTAGGGAGGAAGAGACCTGAAATGGTAAAGCAGCCACTTGTGGAGCTTCCTTTGGCTTTGAAACCATCTTAAAACTCTGCTTTGCAGTGTCTGGGCTGTTTGGAGACTCTTTGCATTGCCATGACTGAGCCCCCAGCCCAACAGGAGCAGTGTGGGCATGTCCTGGGACACAGGCTGGGTGGAGGAGCTTGTCCAGGTGCTTTGGTGCTCGAGAGCAGCTGAGGGAAGGCTTTCCCAGATGAGCATCCAGAACTGGCTCTCCCTGAGGTATTTCTCTCTCCTCAGTTCACAGGACAGTGTCCATGTAGAGAAGGCTTCACGGGACGGACGTGCTCTGCCCCACAGGAGCAGGCTTGCCCAGATGGACATTACGGAGACATCCGGGTAGGCTGCACAGGTAGGGAGCACCCGCTTCCTTTGGACTTGGTGTTGCTCAGCACTGAAATTGTGGGTTGTCTGGGAAAGAGCCCCTGGGTGGGGTTCCCACACTTGTTTCCCAGGCTGTTTTGCAAGAGACATTTCCTCTCTACAACAGCTTCCTAGTTCATAGAACCATGGAGTGGTTTGGGCTGGAAGGGACCTCCAAGCCCATCCAGTCCCACCCCTGTCATGGACAGAGACACCTCCCACTGGCTCAGGGGCTCCAAGCCCCATCCAACCTGCCCGTGAACCCCTCCAGGGATGGGGCAGCCACCCCTGCTCTGGGCAACCTGGGCCAGTGTTGCAGTTAATGCCTGTTGCTCTGCCCCATCTCCAGGTATCCACCAGTCCCTTCCCTGGAGCCCTTGATGGTGCCAATAGGGCCATGTAGGGTGAGCGACAGGGCTTGGTTTTTTTTTTCCTGTTCCTGTGCCCACACCATCTCCTTCCCAATGCTGCAGGGGCTGAGGAGTGGGATTGAGCTTCAGATTGTGTTGACATCCCGTTAACAGGGTCTGATTTTATAAATACATCTAAATAAACCTATTCTCCTCTCCTTTTTGGTGGGTTTCACCTCTGTCTCTCTCAACCTTTCCACCCCCAGAGTGTGACTGTGACTTCCAGGGCACAGAGGAGGTGGGATGTGACAAGAGCACGGGCCGATGCCTCTGCCGCCCGGGTGTGACGGGCTCCCGCTGCGACCAGTGCGAGCGCGGCCGCTGCAGCACCCACCCCAGCTGCGAGCTGTGCCACCCCTGCTTCCACACCTATGACGAGGACATCCAGCGCCTGCGTGGGCGCCGGGCTGGGCTCAGCAACACCACTTTAGGGCTACCCCTGGGGAGTGGGGGTTCCCACTACAGCTCCCGGCTCTCGCAGGCAGAGAGCAACGTGCAGGAGGTGCAGAACATCCTCGGCCGCTCTCCCGTGACGGAGCAAAGCCTGGCCCAGATCAGCAGTGTGCTCGCTGCCATCAGGTGAGGGACGGATGCTGCTCGTGCGGTGCATCCCTTAGCCAGGAGGGGATGCTGGCTTTCTTCTCTGTGCTCAACCCTCTCTGAGAGAATCTCTCAGCCGCTTCCACGTGTTCTGCTTTGTTTCTGTGCCTGACAATCTCGCTCTGCTCACGCGGTGCCCAGGGATGCAAGAAAACAGAGCTTGCACGTGTGCCCGTCTGGTGCAAAGTGCTGCCAAGGCAGGAGGCCTCAGGGCAGGTGGCATCTTGTCCAATCCCTGCGTGGCATGTCCCCACATGCTGTATCCTGGCCCTGCTCTCTGCAAACCTGTGAGGCTGTGATGTGTCATAGAATCACAGAACAACCAGGTTGAAAGGGACCCATCGGATCTTCTAGTCCAACCATTCCTATCAAACACTAAACCAAGTCACTTGGTGTCCTTGGCCATCAGCTCTCTGGGCTGAGAATTGCCTTCTCCAGGTGCTGGCAGCGTCCCGGTGGGGATGAGCCCTGCCCTCTGTTTGCAGGTGCTTTGCTTTCTGCTTCAATTCACTTTTTCTGCTTTTTCTCTCCCAGAGAGCAGGTCCAAGGCATAAACCCTGACTTCCGTTTGCTGGATGAGACTGCCTCTCTCTCGAGGGAACTCGAAGCCCTCAACAGTAGCTTGCTCATTGCCAGCACCCAGTATCAGAGCAAGAAGACCCAGTTTGAAACCAGCCGCAGCACAGATCTGTCAGGTACGGTGCTGCAGCTCCAATATCTCTTAATTTACAGCTTTTAATTCACTTCAGCGTTACTGAGCCTGGTGGTTTCCCACTGACTGGGTGGACGAGATGGAGTTTTTAACATGCTGTCAGCTCAGGAGCAGCAAATAGCTCTTCCCTGCCCAATGAGAGGAATGTTTTCTACTTAGCCTCTGATCCACATCTCGGGTTTTCATGCTATTTAGTTCTTTGCTCTGGCATTTTGGGGCTGGGTAGGTTGCTCCGTGGGCACCGCATTCCCGTCCCCCATGCCACGGGAATGGTGGGAAGCAGGGAGCCCTGCTGGGAACGTGTCACCAAGCCTGGGAAGAAGCTGGAATAATGAAAGCTGTGTGCAGAGACAGAAGGGACAGAGGGGTGGGGAAGAGAGGCAGGCGGCTGCCAGGCGCTTAGGCGAAGAGCTAATTAAGGCCTGCGGTGCTGCTGGTTGGGCTGCCACTGCATCCCAGCTACAGCTACTTCTCTCCAAGTGTCTCATTGCTGCCTCCGCCTCTGCTGGCTGGGGATGTGGAGCTGTGGGCAGCTTTGCTCTGCCCCTCCCGTCCGAGCTGGGCTCTGGTGTCCTCGTCCTTCCGGGCTGTGGTGATGGAGAGGAGGGAAAATGCTCTGAAAGAACCCTCTGGGCTGCACAGAGCAGAGCTTGGGGTCACCATGTGCACAGTGGCTTTAGTTTTGTTTCAGTCTTACAGCCTGAAACCCGAATTCCCTCCTTCCTGAAAGCTCTGAAGGAATGGCTGAAAAGCATTTGGGAATAAAAGAAGCTTTTTCACCGTGTTGTGGTGACTAATCACTCTGGCTGTGTCCCCCTCCTCTCTCTGCACACATCCACTACAGGCTGTGGTTGGTCCTTCCTCTAGGTAGCTCTGCTGCATTGATGAGTCACGGAGGCATTTGTGTCATTTATTGGTTTTATTCCTGCAGGAGCCTTCAAGACAATCAGGTCTGCCTACCAGACATCCAGCAATGCCAATGGCCTCGTCGTCGGCGCCTCGGGGCTGCTAGCTGAGTCCCGGGAGAGCCGCAGGAGCACCGCGGGGCTGGAGGGGGGACTTGCAGAGGTCACCTCCAAGCTGCTGACCCTGAAGGGCGAGATGGCTTCATCACCCAACCTGACCCCCGTCATAAATAAGGTGAAGATACAAAGCAGATTTATGACTTGCCCACTGCGCAAATCTTGTTTTCAGGAGGGCCCTGTGGCGCTCTGGAGGCAGAAGGCTCATCGTGCAGTCATGCATCTTTTCTTAAACACTCCATCCATAAAGTCTCTGTCTGGAGAGACTCATAAATGACATCCAAGCAACCTGCTGCTTCAGGACATCGGTGGAGAATTGTCTGAGCATCCCTGGCCCGGGGATCACAGATACCAAAGCATTGCTAACCACCTCTTCCCAAGCATGCACTTTTCCTCCAGGGACTCTCTCCTGTGTTAGTTCTTGTCTCTCAAAGACCCATTTAATTTCTGGATGAGGTTTCTTTGATTTCTCCTTCGCTGCTTTGTTATTGCCATGGAGATCCATTTCGGTGTCTCCTAATGCACGGTTGCTGTGGAGACCACCAGCCTCCCCTCTCTACTTTTCAGGGCAGCAACCCATTCCCTAGCGAGCAGCCTGTGCCGGCGCTTGCGCTGCCTCTGGGTTTGCAGGAGCCCCTGCTGCAGGGCGCTCTGCTGAGTAAGAGTTCTAGAAGATGCTATGGAATTAAAACCACTCATGTCCAGGCAAGAAGACAAGGTCTTCTCATCCCATTCCTTCTCTTTAAGCAAACTGCACAGGTTGGACAGGGTTCAGGGCAGAAGAACCAACCTCCCCCATGGCAGGGGGGTTGGAAATAGATGATCTTTAAGGTCCCCTCCAACCCGAGCTATTCTAGGATTCTATGATTTTGATAGGAATGGTTGGACTAGAAGATCTGATGGGTCCCTTCCAACCTGGTTGTTCTATGAGTCTATGATTCCCCAGCCACAAGGGGAAGAGTTGCTGTCCTGGGTGTCAGTGAGATGTTTGCTCCATGCAGATGTGCCCCATGATCGTTTGTGAGCTGCTGGGGTTTAGCTGCATGAGCATAACAAGTTTCCCAGCTCCCTTGGTGAGCATCTCTCAAAACCTGAGCCACTAGGACATGCTGCTTTGCGTCCCCGAGGGCACCGAGACCTCACCAGTGAGGCGAGCGCCCTTGCTGCCCCACTGCTCTCTCCCTCTCCAGATCTGCGGTGGCTTCCGAGCGGAGACGTGCACGCCTGCCCGCTGCGAGGGCCTGCTCTGCACACAGACCAACAGCACGGCCTGCGGGGCCGGCCAGCCCTGCCGAGGCATCGTCCCCGTGTCCAGCGGGGCCCTCGCTGCCGCCGGGGAAGCTGCCAGGGAGTTCCGCAGCCTGAGCACACGACTCCAGGAGACGGCGCGGCTGGTGAGTGTGGGCAGCACTGCCCATCCCGCGGCCGAGCCCCACACCCCATCCCTCAATGTCAAACAGCAGAGCCTGGAGGGACAGCTGAGGAAAGAAGCAGCTGTGAGAAAAACCTAATCTCAAACTCGGTTTGAGGCTTGGTCTTCTGGACAGCTTCAGAAATTCAGGATTTTTTGAGTGGGAGACTCCCTGCTGCATGTGTGGGTCTTGCCGTGGGAGCCACGGAGCTAAAAGCACCTAAATGTCTCTGGAGGTGTCCCTAGGAGGCCTGTCCTCCTGCTTACTGTTGGTGTGAGGATGTGGAAGACTGAATCTGCAGGTCTACTTGCTCTAACAGTCCATGCACTCTAGGTTACGAGCACTAGCGCTGTTGCAGCTCCTTTCTGTGGCCTCTTGGGTGCTTGCAAAGACAAAGTGAGTTATCAAAATAATTCAAAATCCATTTCAAAAGTGGTTTAAAAAGCTAAACAGTACTGCCCCTCTTTGAGGCCTTCCTTTGCCAATCCACTCCTCTTTCTTTAATACTTATGATCCTTTGAAGCAGTGGCACGTTAAGAATGGGGAACAAGTTCTAAGCAACTTGCCCGGTTCGCTCAGAGTTGAGGTAGGGCTGATGGGATTCCAGGTCAAGAAGAAACGGCTCTATCATCATTGTTGATTGCAGATTAAAACAACAGAGATGTCGGCAAACGAGATTCAAAGCAACGCTCAGCGGCTTGTGGAGCAGATGAGTGTGACAAGGACCCAGGTAGAAGGAGACGTGCGGCGCATCCAGCAGTTCATCCAGCAAGTTCGAAACTTCTTGTCAGGTAACGCCCTGCAAGCTGTGATTTATGCCTGTGGAGGTTGCCTTCTGCAGGGGAACAGCTCATTTTGATCATGATATTAGATTTGAGATACGGTACAAGGAATCGGCTGAACAGCTCACCCTAGTCAAGCTCTGGACAGCCAGTTTATCTGCCTGTGGGTATTTACATAGCAAAGGTAACTTACAGCCTCTGAGACAGTGCAGCAGGCTCTGAGAGCGTTTTCTGGAAAGCAGGGAAGGTCTTCCAGCAGTACAGAAGCCTGTGCTGTTGTCAGGAGCTGTGGTTTGTCGCTCTGACCTGCTCAGCCTTGCCTGTGCTGTTCTGATTGACCCAAATTCATCCAGGCTGCTTTAACTGTGTCAGCTTCCCTGGGATGTCACCAGGGCAGCCCCTGCCTGCTTCCTCTGGGGGTTCCCGGGGCCCATCTGTGAGGCCCCTTTGGGGAGGAGGTAGGGCACAGCCGTGACCTTCTGTGCACAGGGCTTCGTGGAAGGGTTTTGCAACATCTCCCATGAACTCCTCTCTGGTATTCCCTCTAAAACAATGAACAGGATTAATGTGAGTGGAAAGCTGTGGAGGAGGCAGCCTTTTGTCTGAACCACAGCTTGTTCTGGGGCCTGCTCTCCACTGCAGAGCCTCGTGTCATCTCTGAGGCTCGAGGACAAACCCATCCCCGTGGCTGGTGCTCTCCAAGCTGTCGCGGTTGGCTTTGACCGCATGCAGCAGCACTCACTGACCAGAGATAAAGAGGCAATCGTCTCTTATAGGCTATTAATCAGATGAGAATTCCTCGTTGTCCCATAAACCATTGGGGTGACTTACTGTTTGCAGACAGCTTGTAATAACATAATGAGCCTCGTGAGCATTAGCTGAATAAGAAAATCAGGTCATTTGGTTCTGCCTGGCGTTAATGATGAGTGAAGATATTTCTGAGCTAATTGCTGGGCTAATGTCTCTGGGGCTCTGCCGGCTTCTCATTCCTTGGTTTTATTAACTTCCATTTGTGAAATAAAAGAAGGTTTGTCTTGAAACAACCTCATCTGCTCAGTGAGGTCCACCTGACCCTGCTTTGGGCTTAGCCATGGTGGTTTTGTGGCAAATTAAAGGCCCTTTTTCTGTCTTTTCCTGAAAGTTTTCCTGATGTGAATGATAAGTACATTAAGTTCAGGAGGATTAAATTGGAGGTGGCCCCTGGCAGCTGTCTGAAATGGAGACGTGAGAGCATCCACGTCCAGATGTCTGCCCCCATCCTCCCTTGCACGCCTGCCTTTCCCCTCTCCTGCTCCTGATGCTGTCTGTCTGCTTGCTCTGTAGACAAGGACACGGACCCTGCCACTATCCAGGAAATCAGTGAGTCTGTTCTCTCCCTGCGTCTCCCCACGGATGCTGCTGCAGTCCTGAGAAAGATGACCGAGATCCAAAATTTGGCAACTAAGCTGCAGTGCCCGGAGAGCATACTTGCCCAGACGGCTGAGGACATCGCTCGGGCCAAGCAGCTTCAGCAGGAGGCAGAACAAGCCAGGTGGGTTGGGGCTCAAGGCCTTTCAGCAGCTGAGGTGACATGGTGGCTCTCAGTTGGGTTGAAATCTCACTCTGCTGGAGCTGTAGTGACTTGCACGATCTGAAGTTTTAGCCCAAGGTTCTCTGTGTCCATACAGTGCCTAAAAGAATGAGTCTGCAGTCTCTACACACATCTCCCTAGTTCCCCAGAGAAGAAATCAGGCTGCCCAGAACAGATCTTGTTAGACATGCTGGAACAAGGTGTTTACCAAAAGGAACAGAGGCTTTTCTCTGTCTCTTGAGCCCCTGTGATGGGAGATGACAAGCCTGCCCTGGTATTACTTGAGATTGGTGACCTACATCCTAGTTGCACAAGAGAGCATGAGGAGATTAAAATGGGCTGTTTGTTTTCTGGGTGAAAGTTGGGCGGATTATCTCGTGGTCCCTTAAAAAGTCATAACAGAGTGTCCTTGCAAATTTGGAGCATCCACTTTGTCACGTGGTGACTTGCAGCAATATCCTAGTGCGAAGGTTAGTGGGATAAGTATGTAAACTCCTTGGAGTGTCTGACACCTGCTTAACCTGCTGGGAGTGATGAGACAAGGGCGAGTGGCTTTCTCCGGAGAGCTCTGTCACCCAGCCTCAGTAGTCTCTCTTGGAGCAAAGAAGTGTTTGTTGAGCTGCTTCAGTGGTTATTGCTTTCCTTTCGACACTTCCTCACACTGCTTAGCAGATAAATGTTTTGAACTGGCATAAACGCTGGACATGACACTGGAACAGGTTGCCAAGGGAGGTTGTGGCTGCCCCATCCCTGGAGGTGTTCAAGGCCAGGCTGGATGGGGCTTGGGCAGCCGAATCAGAGAATCACCAGGTTGGAAGAGACCCACCGGATCATCGAGTCCAACCGTAATCTAGTGGGATGTCCCTGCCCATGGGAGGGGGGTTTGAATGAGATAATCTTTAAAGCCCATTCCAACCATAACTCTTCGATCATTCTATAAAGGAAGACTTTTCTCTTCCCTTCTTTCTTTGTCTCTCTGGGGGTATGACATGGAAATAACGCTTCCCTCAAGAGAAACCTGCTCTTGTGACTGTAGTGCGGTGTGTCCAAGTGCGTGGGTTTGTGGCTTTTTGAGGCAGGAAATGGGAGAGGGTTTGCAGCCTTCTCAATCTTACATGTTTTGTCTCTGCAATGCTGGATCCAGCCTGTACAATTCTCTGTACTCGCATTTCCCCAGGAACCGGGCAAATGCTGTTGAGGGCAACGTGGAAGAGGTGGTTGGGAACCTGCGACGAGCAAACACGGTGCTCCTGGAGGCCCAAGGTGCTATCAGGGGCTCTGGCTCTTCCCTTCGGTTCATCCAGGAGCGTGTCGATGAAGTAAGAAATGTGTGGTGACTTTCTGAATAAGGACACGGTGCCCTGCTCACTGCTCGTTTGAAACTTCCCTGCTTGGTAGAGTCCTGCACCAGCTGGGAAATGGGATCTGGTGAAGCTTTGGCTTTAAAAATCTCTTCTTTCTGCTGTGCCTGACTTTTGTGCTTCTCCAAACGCCAATCCTGCTCCATGTCAGAGCCCCCTGAGACAAGCCCTGACCCAGCTTCTGCAATGTGGCTGTCAAGCAGGGCATCTGGGCCCCACATGAAGGAAAAACACGCTAGCAGTGGGGCTGGGGATGTGATTTCCTTTTTGTGATGGAGCGCTCTGCTTTCAGATTGAGGCTGTTCTTGGTCCAGCCGAGAAGAACGTGAAGTCCATTGCAGGCCAGCTGGACGGACTGATGGAGAGGCTCTCCCAGCTGCAGCGCAGCACTGACCAGAACCGCTTGAGAGCCTCCGATGCACGGCAGACGGCTGAGGAGGCGGGCGAGCAGGCCAGGAGTACGCAGCAGGTACCGGGCTCTGGCAGGTCGTGTGCTGGGGCAGTCACAGCTGGGCTCTGCTTCTTCGCTGTCCTTAGACAGCAAAGCCATCGTGTCCTGGCACGTGTTTAGCTAAGGCAAAGAGGCTTTCCTGTTCTGAGCTCAGCTTCTGTGGTGTTGTGTCACTTCTCATTAAGCTGATGCACTTCTCCGCTACTGAATTCTTCCAGGACCTTTATCAATCCTAATGCATTTGCTGGAAAGGTTATAGAATCATGGAATGGTTTGGATTGATTTGCCTCCCCACTCTCACAGGAAAACATTTGCCCCTAAGATCTCACCTCAATCTCCTCTCTTTCAGCTGTAAACCCTTCCCGCTAGTCCTATCCCTGCCCTCCCTGATCCAGAGCCCCTCCCCAGCTTTCCTGGAGCCTCTTTCAGTCCTGGAAGCTGCTCTGTCTCCCCAGACCCTTCTCTTCCCCAGGCTGAGCCACCCCTACCTCAACCTGTACCTTGTATGGAAGGTGGTGCAGCTCTATCTCCTGCCTGAGGCAGGGGAGCTCTTGCCCCAGTCAGTCCCACCACCTCTTGCTCTTCCACAGGCGTTTGAACAAGTGAAACAAATGTACGCTGAGTTGAAGGGCAGGATGGAGCAGAGCCCAGCGCTGGGGGAGCAGGGCAGCAGAGTGCAGAGCATCGACCGGGAGGCGCAGGCTCTGTTTGAGGAAACGCTGGCCATGATGCTCAGGATGGAAAGTAAGGCTCTCTATGCACTCAGCGTAATCACCTCACACGCAGGGGAAGGGCTTTGGATTCCCAGGGGGGTGATGGAAAGAGATGACAAGGAAGACAACGTACTGCTGGGGGTGAGACGGTGAGGATTTGAGCTGCGTCTGCTGGTGCTGTGGTGGTAAATTTAGAGCTTGCAAGGGTGGAAAGGTGGCCATGGAAAGGAGACCCGGCCTGCTATCCCTCCATGTGCTCGCTTCTAATTTTAAGCATTGCGAACTAACAGCTCCCTTCAGAGTTGTGTTTGTGGCTTTTTTGAGGGAGAGAAGGGGAAATGCAGCATGTGGATGTTTCTGGCTCCACCAGAGCCGTGCAGAAGGGAGGTGGAAGCTCAACCCAACCTGCTGGGGAGGATGATGTCCACGACGCCTTTTCCTATCTGATCATACTTAGCCCTTTCCCGCCTTCTCTCCTCAGCTTTACAGACAGAAATTGAGGAAAGCAACAAGGCTTTGATGTCCAAGTCAACTAGGCTGTTGGGCCTGGAGGAGCAGGTGGGAAGGATCCGGGATGCTATCAACAAGCGGGTCGCCTACTACGAGAGCTGTTCCTGAGTGCTCCAGCAGCTTTGCTGCCTTCCTCTGCAGACACTGACTTTTGTATTTACTCCCATTTTCCAGCTGGAGCTCTCCTGTACCTAACATCTCTATTTTTAGCAAACTGAGTTTCCATACTTCAGGAAAATTGCTGCATCGAGCCAAAGGAGCAACCCTCTGGAGAGGGTTAACCTTGGTTGGACTGGCTGAAACTGCCTGGTGGTTGGATTCAAAACTGGAAGAGCCATCAAACTTCCATTGCAAACAAAGACAGCCTCAAGACTAATAGTTCCAGAGAAGTTTAGAAACCAAGACAACATTTCTTTTTCTTGTTTTAGCTAATTCCAGCTTTTTTAGCTGAATTTCACTGTTCAAGTTAACACCCTTATGAGGACCTTTTTATCTCCACTGCAGTTAATGCTTAAAACTTGCTGTGGCTTCAGTACTTCCCTCCTAGATCTTTCTTCCAAGAGCCAGATCACAGCTATGGAGAATTTTCTCTCTCTTGTATCTATACAAGGTACCTGTATTTATCTGAATAAGGGAAGAGCGATCTCCTAGTCAGCGGTGAAGTCAAACATCTTTTGACTTTCTGCCACAATCTGCTTATTCACCGCATAACTCTGCGCCAGAGAAATCCCAGGGGCAGCAGGGCTGCAGATGCACGGGGGAAGCTTTAAAAAGGACTTAATAGACCATTTCCACATCAGATTTCTATGAGTAACCAACAGACGCTTTACAAAACAAAACTCAGCTTTATTAAGCAAGTATTTATTGTGCAATTACAGACTTGGAAGCAGGGAGTTTTGACCTCGCTGTGATTATTATCCGACACATGGAGGTGGCTAGCAGGTTGTCTTTCCTTTTGTAGCTGAAGTGAGGATTGCGCAGCCCGGGCAGGTGGGCGATGCTGAACTTCAGAGCGCTCAAGCCTGGGACTAACCAAAATCCGAGGAAAGGCTAGGATGCAGATTGTAAAAATATAACCGAGCTGCCAGTGAATAAACTTGTGCATGGCTTTGGTTTGTAGGATTTACATTGTGCAGTGCAATTCTTATGCATGGGACGACTAAAGAGTGTACGGAAAACAAAAGCTTAGAGCACTGAGCGATGTCGTATGGATAATTTACACTGAATATGCTCGCAGTAGCCTCAGACTTTCCCCCTGCCTTCTCCCAGCTCGAACCATCCAGAAACACCCCCCACTGAGGTCACTGCATTGATGGATTCCTGGGACTAACGTGCCACGTGTCATCGGTGGGTTCTGCTCTCTGGGACGCTGCTCCGGGCGGGACACAGCCTCCTTTCTCGCTTGCACTCTTGATGTCTGGCTTTGAAGTGCAGAAAAGAGTAAAACAGCCCTTCTGTTTCTGCAGGAGAGATAATTGCAACTGAGCATTGAACTTCGCTTCGCTACCTTCAAACCCTGCTCTGTTCTTAAGTAGCAGCGTGGGGCTTTGCAACAGCTTAGATCCCTTTGTCTGCCTTGGTTATAAAGGTTTATGATGTGGCTGATCATTCAAATGGAACTTTTTGGAGCCTAGTGTACATCTTACTTGCATCTGTCTCTTCTACTAATCCTTTGTATATTGCTGTTCCCTTCACATAATCTCTTCAGTAGAGAGTATCAAAAGGATTAGAGGAGGTGCCTCGCTTTATGTCGCTGAACTGTGTGGCATCTGCTCACCTAGAGGAACATTGTTACAGAATCTAAGAGCAGTAAGATTTACCAGTAATATGTAATGTAGAGCACATGATAACAGTTTAGCTAGTCCCGGATTAATCCAAGCTGCGCTTAAATAGGATGAAACTTTGATGATTGTACTTCGCTCACCTACAAAACTACCATCTCCGTGATCTGTGCTCTGGTAATAAAGCAAGCGTCGTGAGAAAGGCTCCAGCCTGCACCAGAGGAGGTTTAGACTGGACATTAGGAAGGATTTCTGTACCGAGTGGCGGGTAAAACACTGGAACAGGCTTCATGGAGAGAGGTATCCAATGTTCCATACTGGTTAGTGCTTAAGGGGCATTTGGACAATGCTCTTAACTTGGTGAGCCAAGACTAGATGAATATTGTGGGTCCCTTCCAACTGAAATAGTCTGTTCTATTCCAACTTAAACTGACCTGCCTGGATCAGACCTGGATCGGATCGGCCATGGACTGGCAGCCTGTCAGCAACCCTTTGCTCGTGGTCACAGCAAAGCTGAAAAGCTCCAGTCCCAGCTGATGAAGCTGTTTGCTTCCAGTGTGATTCCAAGTGAGTAATTTCAAATAATTTTGGAGTTTGCTGTGAGGGGTCCACGCGTGGCTCCCTTTCACACATTCCTTGTTACAATTGTAAAAATTGTATTCGGAGTGACTGGACTGGCCTTAATGGAAGCTGAAAGGATATATTCCTTGGAAGGTGGTTTAATTATGGCTCTTTCAGTTGCAAAAGTGTTTGATAGGAATGGTTGGACTCAGTTATCCGGTGGGTCTCTTCCAACCTGGTTATTCTATGATTCTGTAAAATAACTGAGTCAATTGATCTCACGTACAGTCACTTTGCTACTTGTGCCTTTCCCTTTTTCGCACGTTAATGGGATTAATTAAAAGAAGCTGGTGACTGGATTGCGGAGCACTTACCACTGGCGATGTGGGGAGCCCCGCGGCTGCCGCCTCATCACATGATCAAACAAACTCCAGTTTGCCCAGTGCCACAGTGAGAGGAGTGTTTACTGGTTTTCATTGGAACGAGGACTTCTGATTTGAAATGGCTGGTTGGAAGGGAAGAATAAGAAGAGAAAGGATTAAAAAGAGAAATAGCAATGTTTAAGATCATTCTGGAAGTGAATTGAAGTTGTTTGCAACGTAAAGAACATCAGGTGCTGGAAGCGAAGCAGAGCTGGGTGCGAGTCAGCCCTGCGGCGAGACAGGGGCCGCTCGCTCAGCCCTGCTTGACTCACTGGCAGCTTTCACCACAGGCAATTTCTGTCTCTGCAGAGCAGATGTGCTCCAGTCAATGGAGTGTGGCAGCTTTGCCAGGCTGCCTGGGCAATGTGCCTCACCTGGTGCTCCTTCAAACATGGAAAATAATTTCCAGGGCACCTCTACCCAAAGCCTTCGCCTCCGTCCTTACCCCTCCCTCCTTTGTCCTTTCACCAGGGGCTGGCAGCTTATGTGCCAAGCAAAACCTTCCAGAGATGTTATTCCCATTATAAGAATGATGACTATTTGTTGGAAGTTACAGCTAATTACTTGGATACCTACTGGGATTTTGCAGATTTTTTGAGAAGCACCGTTTCAGAGCAGAAGGATGTCTTTGTTTTGTCGTGCCCCACGCAGGCTGGGCTGCAGCCACAAGAAGTTCTAGCTGGAGGGCTGTGGTTATCCGGCAGGACTGGGCTGCTGCCCGCAGGCAGCGATCCGTTCTCCGAGTGGCTTTCTATCTTCCCGTCGCTCGTTCCTGTGTCTTGCTCCATCTCGGTGGGAGGGTTGGGACAGCCCTGCTTGGGGACCAGAGGGAGTGACGTGTCCTTGTCTTCAGCTGCTGTTACTGGCCGCGTGGCCACTGCGGGTGTGTTGGGTCTGGAAGCCTCCGAGACTTGTAGGACGGGGAGGGTGCTCTCAGCTGCTGCGTGGTGACCGTTCATGTGGAGCTTCCTCATGTGGTGCACGACAGCGGCGGCGTTGAAGGCTTGCTGGGGGACAAAGAACACCTGCAGTGAGCACCTGGTGGTGCCAGCATGAACCGAAGGTCCTTCTTAGGTGGACTGCCCAGGGTGGGGTTAGCACTGATGGTTGGGATGCTTTGTAGAAGGTGGGAGCACCATGGTTTCTATTGAGTGCAAAGAGCGGATGCTTTGGAAAACTACAACCTGTTCTGCATCAGGAAATCAGGTGCGACAGCTGCAAATTACCACACAGTGTGAAATAGAGCCTGGAGCTGAGTTTTGAATGTATTTAATGCTATTGTACGTGTGGTTCCTATGGCATTGCTCTTTCCACTTAAATTCCTACCACAACTCTTGCTACAAGCACTAATTTATCTTCAAGACCGAAAGGAGGAAAAGCTGGATCAAGCTCCCCAAAAGATCTGCTGATGGAGCAACAGTTTCACTCCCTCGGTACGAAGTCAGTCATCCTTTTCCTCTCTTCTTTACTTCCTTGGCCAGGGCACTGCAGTGGTATATCTACCCACGTGCAGCAGGGAATATTGGTGCAAACACACTCTAAAGAGTAACTACGACCAATTTCCAGGCAGCCTTTGGAGGAGATTTAGGCTAGAGATTAGGAGGAAGTTTTTCCACAGAAAGGGTCATTGGGGATTGGAATAGGCTGCCCAGGGAGGTGGTTGAGTCACCTTCCCTGGAGGTGTTTAAGGGACGGGTGGACAAGGTCCTGGGGGACATGGGTTAGTGTTTGATAGGAATGGTTGGACTCGATGATCCGATGGGTCTCTTCCAACCTGGTTGTTCTGTGATTCTACGATCTCAGCTTTTAGGTGCTTTCCCCACCCAGCTGAAGCCTTTTGCTTATTGCTAGGTGGCAGCAGCCGCCGTTGGTTGGTGAAGTGGCTGTAGGCTCCCACCAGCCAACGACTTACCCTCCATTTGCTCTTTGCGAAGTTTTTCTGGATCTGAGCGCTGACAGATGGGTATATGTCACGGTGAAGGGCTGTATTTCCATTAATCCTGCAGATGGGGAGAGAAGAAAATGGGCTCGTAGGCAGATGGCATTTGTAAGGCATTCCGCATTCTGGAGGCAACTAACTGCTTTGTACGTTCAATCAGCAATAATTAAACCCAAAGGAAAAACAGCAACAAAATGTAACACAAACACACACTTAAAAGCTTGGAGAAGCTCAGGATGGGATTTCTTCTTCTTTGCCTCTGTTTACGGAGGCAAATGTGCACAAATCGCACCTTTAATTATTCATCATTTCCTTTCTTCTCGCACAAAAAAGAAAGAACCAGGGCTGCACAGAGGCAGCTGGTGATGGCAATGAAGAAGGGCTGGGGAGATGCCCCTGTTCCTGCTGCCACCAGGCACGAGGACTGAGCTGTGGATACTGGCAAATCACCATCGGCACCGGTTACTACGAGGGTCCCACTCTGCTCACCATGGGTGCCGCAGGGCTTCCTCGCACGAGAACCTCGTGTTTGGGTTCTTCTCCAGTAAATGTCTGATGAAATCCTTGGCTGGTTGGGAAAGTAGGAGAAGCAGAGAGAGAAAAGGTTAGTTTTACTCCTTATTCCAAGATATGTTCCCAACAGGACACGGCAAACACTGGTGGATAAACATCACAAAGGCAGGAGACAAGGAAATGTCTGTGTCGATTCATTCCTCTGATAAAGGGAGATGTTTGTAGCAAAGGGCTCCTGATGAGAAAATGTGAAATTGGGATGTACTCAACTTCATGCTTAAACTACAGAAATTTGAGTTGAATATTCAGATTAAAAAAACCCTAAAAAACATCAGCAGTGACTGATTGAGCAGATTATGAAGTTACTCTTACATCCCTCCCCCTTTTCCCTGCGTATATGCAGGGAGGGATGTGCTGTCCTATTATTAAGTCCTAACAAACCTCCTGCTAGTTTTGTTTGGATGTGAATTTGTTTGTATTTTGATTGATGTTCACAATATGCTGCTAAGATGCTGCCTTTGGTGAACAGGGCCCAAGCAGCTCGGTCTGGTGGCAGGTGCAGGGGTGACTGACACAGCTCGTGGTGCTGTACAGAAAGGTGACAGGGTGGGAGGAAAAGAAAAGGAGAAAAGGGGGGGGGAAAAGCTTAGGATTTTCAAGGGAATCCTAAACCCCTCTCTGAGCTCTCTAATTGATTGTGGAAGTAAGAGTTTGGTTAATAGAGGCTTCAGCTGAGGCTGCTGCATTACAGGCAGGACACAGAGTACCCCGAGCTCTGCTGGTGCCGCTCGGCTCTGGCGTTGTCGTCCGTGCTGCTGCCGTTTTGGAGCGTCAGCAATGAGTTCCCACGCCTGGGGCTTTGCTGCTGCTGCGAGTGACTCAGTTCAGCTCCTCCTCATCCTTCCCTGTCCTTGGTGAGGCCGGTGAAGGGTATTTGGTGGGTGTGTGGCTTAGATTCATGGAATCGTTAAGGCTGGAAAAGCCCTTTGAGATGAAGTTCAACCCAACCCGCAGGTCGCGGGGCTCTGGGTTGCACTTGTGCAAGGGAACGTGGTGCTTCCCAGCGCCTGAGCTTTACCTGACTCGGAGATATCGTCCCAAAATGGAGACTCAAACTCGTAGTAGCCTTCCTTGATCTTTTCAAACAGTTTGGATTCGGTCTCCTCGTAGAAAGGAGGGTACCCGCACAGCCTGGAAGAGAGCAGAAAGCCAGCGGCCCCTTAGCATCACTGCCCGTGTCGACGCAAGCGAGTCGGTGATTCCATCCCTCTGTCTGTCCCTCACGTTGAAGCTACAGAAAAGAGTTAAAAAACTTAACAGCAGCAGTGAAAGGACAAAGCCACAGCTGGTACAGAGCTGCACGGCGTGGGAGGAAATGAAACAAAAAGTACCGAGAAAGATTGAACGATATTTGTTGGCAATGGAAAAAAAAAAGAAAAAAAAAACAAAGCCTAGGATGAGGCACATAATAGAGAAAATGTGACTCCTTTCATCTCATCTCCAGTACTTGATTCCCCACATCCCTTTCATTTCTCTGGTCTAGTGGAGTCGTGCGAGGGAAGAATCCACCAGCGAAAGAGGAGGTGCGGCATCGCCTCCGCGCACGCTGCCGCTCTGCAGAGGTGTCGGGAGGATGGGGGAGCTGGGAAACCGCAGGCAAACAAGTGGGATGCTGCCTGCTCTTACTCACAGGATATAGGTGATGACTCCGATGGACCAGCAGTCCACGGCTTTGCTGTACGGCTTCTGGGCCAGGACCTCGGGGGCTGCACAACAGCGAAAGGGAAGGAGATTTCAGAGTATTAATAAACTCCTCAATAGTTTTTGTGTGTTTGGCTTCGGAGGTGCCAGCACAGAGAACCATCCGGTACCAGCCCCGGTTGCCAGTCTGTGCTTTCTGTATCTATTTTATGCCATTAAATAGGAAGGAGAGAGAATTTCTGCCTCCATCCTGAGTTCTTAATCAAGCCGGTGCAGCCTGGTGAACGTGATGCAAAATCCCATCGCATTAAGACAATTTTTATTATTTTTCTATAAATATATGACTACCACTGGAATTCATTGCCTTGAAAATTACCCTTTCCTTTGTGCTGTTAAATATTCTCTGATGTTGTAGTCTCTACACTCAGTCATAATCCACTCTTTCTGTGGTGCAGGCAGCCCACCTGCCAGTAGTGTGTTGTTAACGTAATTATATATGTTTTTCCTTTCTGTTAGGTGAGGTACTGCATGGGCACAAGTTTATTTCCAACCCATTCCTGATCCTTGACTTACCGACGTAGCCAGGAGTCCCGCAGGCGGTGGACATGATGCCATTCTGCTCCATTTTAGACAAACCAAAGTCCGTGATCATGATTTTGGAGTTCTCCTCGGGAGTGAGGTAAAGGAGATTTTCAGGCTGCGAACACAGAGGTGTCAGTGCTTGGGATTTGTGGGGGGAAAATAGAAAGAAAGGACAGAAAGTCGCGGAGCAGAGCAGGTGGAGCTCCGCAAGGCGCTGCTGTCGTGGTGGGACAGGTCTTACCTTCAAGTCCCGGTGCACAATCCCATTTTCGTGGAGGTACTTGACTGCTGTCAGCACCTGGTGGATCACAACGCTCGCGTCTTTCTCGGTGTAAACCCCTCGTTCCAAGATTCGGTCGAACAGCTCTCCCCCAGATACCCTGTAGAAACGGCACGTCAGAGAGAAAAAGACTGAAAATGGAATGGTTGGACTCGATGATCCGATGGGTCTCTTCCAACCTGGTTGTTCTATGATTCTATGATTCTATGATTCTATGATTCTATGAAAAGACGACTAAACAAAGTTAATCTTGCTTTAGACAAGCTGACTTTCTGGTCTTTTCACACCACCTACAGCAGAACTGCTCCTTGGGCAGCCGAGAGGCTGGTGGCTGCTCTCGAGAGCAGTTTCGTGGTGCCAGGAAGCATTACTGGATGGAATTTGGGTTGGGTTGCGCTGCAGCTCTCTGCAGGTCTGAGCCACAGGCAGCGCCGTGGGCAGGATTGCCTCCAGGCTCTGCTGCACAAGTGGATTCGTGTTTTCATGCGACGCCTTCCTCTAGCTAACTTTGCGAGTTAGCAGTAGCAGCCGGGTGCTCGGAGCTGGTGCCCACAGCAAGCTGCTTCCTCGGGAGCTGACATTCTGCCCGCTTTCATTTCTAGAAACCCCGCGTGGCACAGCTTTAATTAGCAATACTTCTGTCTCTGCCCTGCTCAACTGTGATGAATTAATTTGCATAAATAGATCCTAATCTTGGTTTAGAAACTCAGTGCTAAAAGGAGCACGGACCAAGGCAAGATGAGGAGGGTCCTGGTTAGTTCAAACCATGCCTGAGGGGGATTTGAGTGGATCGTGTGTGTCAGGGTTTTACACGTGGAGATGCTGGAACGTGATGCGTCGCTGTGATCCCACCCTTCTTCTTCCTCCTCTGTGGCCCCCAAAGAAGTGGCTCTGGTGGTACTTACAGCTGCATGACCAGGTAGAAGTGGGTTGTGCTCTCATAAATGTCTTCTAAAGTCACGATGTTTTCATGCTTTATTCTGCAGAGAGAAAATGTGGGTCAGGAACAAACCTGGCAAGGACACAATGGGGAGAACTTAGAGCACCTTTCCAGTGCTTAAAGGGGCTCCAGGAAAGCTGTGGAGAGGCTTTTAAGCAAGGCCTGTTGTGGCAGCGCAAGGAGTGATGGTTTTAAACTAAAGGAGGGGAGATTCAGGCTGGAGATTTCCTTCCGTGGGTCTGGGAACGTATGGTTATGTTGGAGCTACAGAGCCAGCCAGGAAATGAGAGAAGCAACTTCCCTAATCTCCTAATTTACAGTAATATCGATGTACTTTTTAAAAAGAAATGCTTCTTTATATTTTTCTTATTGCAGAGCCTGGGGAAAGGCTGCTTGTGCTGCTTCGCAGGATAGGCAGGTACTCACTTTTTCAACACTGCTATTTCATTCTCCAAGCTGCTGTCCCTTGTGAGAGGAGACTTCTTAATGCATTTCAGTGCAAAGAGCTTGCCAGTGCTTCGTTGCTTCACTAGAAAAACCTCGGAGAAGGCACCTCTGCAGAAAGAAGTTGGGTGTCAGTAGGTGCTGCTGCTGTCAACTGGAAGGATTCTTACAGAGAGAGGGGGGAAAAGCAATAGGGCAGTAATTTAACCTGAAGTGGATGCTGATTGTAGAGCCAGAACATCTCCAGCATCCTTGCATTTTGGATATTCAATGCAAGATGATGCTACATGTAGGGAAACCCCCATAATTTGTTATTTTTGCAAAGTTTATCCTGAAGCCCTGTTGAGGTAGCGGATGACAAAGACCCCTGCAATGAAATGAGATGACATCATGTTCTTCAGGAGCATCTGTAAAGGCAGCCGAGTGTTTTACTCCTGCATGTGTTGGGCTGTGGGGGAGCTTCAGCCGTGCCTGGCTCCGAGCTCACCTCCAGGAGGCAGATGGCAAACTCTGCTGTCAGCAGGTGCCGGAGGACATGCTGACCGTGGTTTGGCTTTGAGGGAGCGTGTGCCCTCAAATCCATCAGGGCTGGAGGGATGTTCCAGGGCTGGAGGGATGTTCCAGGGCTAAATGCAAGCCCAGCCAAGGGGCTGTACAACACTCTCACTAATAAGGCAGCAGCTCAGGCGTTCGATGGGGTTTCCATGGAAAGATCTCAACTCTGCTGAGGCCAAATTCTTACTTAATGCAAATCGCGTGTCCTCAAAGCCCCCCCCCCCCCCCCCCCCCGTGCCTTAAAGCAGCTCTTCACTTTCCCTGGGCGGCCGTGCCCTGGGGACACAGACAGCTGAACTCCAATGAGGAGAGCCCAGTGAGGTAGCTGTTTGGGTTTATCAACCAATGTTCTGTGTATCTAAAGAGCAAAATAACTGGATAAGCTCAGTCAGTATTTTCATTCAGCATCTAAAGTGTTTTCCTTTCTGCTAATACCCACGTACCCACAGTCCCGAAGGGACAATGAGTGTCTTGTACATCCCCAGCGAGGGTTCAGCCCCGTGCGGCTATGAGCAGGTATTTATAACATGCCTAAAGCTCACAATCCTGTTAAAGGTTTGTCTTAGGCAGCTGAACACGTGTCTCGGGATAGTGACAGTGGATACTCTGCCAGGTCAGTCCTCAATAATCCTCATCAAATGAGCAACAGATTAATTGATGGCAGTTAAACAGAACCTGAGTCTGCAAAGCCCCGAGAGGAGCTGGAGGGCAGAGCGAGGAAGATGAGCGCAGGGGCAGCGCCTTCTCGGCGGGGATGCTATTGCCGCCAACCCAATAAACGAAGGCAGAAAACCTCCTGTAATCCACTAAACAAAGAACCCAGCGTGCTGGGCCACTCGGTTGGCTGAGCTGTCCCCATCTGGCACACGGGTTTTCGCTCGTGTGTCTTTGCTAGCGAGCGGCAGCCGGTGATGATGTAGAGAGAGGGAGCCCAAGGCAGCTCCTCGCTGGGCTCAGCTTTGCTCCTTCTCCCGTGGGCCTTCGCGTGATGCCAAAACAACGTGCAAGAGCATTGGGCTTGTGAGGAACTCAGCTGTGCCAGGACTGGTTCCTTGCAAGGATAAAATAACTCAAAGATTTTGGGGAAGGGATCCCAGCAGATGAATCCAAACCTTTCACTCAGTAAATAATATGTAACCTTCTTTTCTCTTTTGGCCCCAGATGCAGGTGGTGTTGGGGCCTCTTTCTTATTTCACACATTTTTCAGTGAGTTTCCAGGTAATTTTAGGTCCCAGATCATCATTTCTGATCTTCAGCTTGCTGAAGTGGTGTGTGTGGAAAAAAAAAACCCAATTTCTAATGCTAGATTTCCTATTAATGTAATAGTAGGAAATGAACAACCTACAAATCAGATGCTGGGGCATCTGTTCTATAGAGCTGTCCCAAACAGTTTATGATAATTATGTCCCTTATTAAAAATTGATGAATTGATGAGTTGGCTAGGGAAGAACAAAGCCCTTTCCATCCTCATTCCTTTAGAGAAAGCTGCTGGATGATTTAACTGATATGTGAGGCTGCCCAGAAACTTGATTATTTAAGACATCTCTGAGCTCTGGTCTAGTTGGGGTTTTTTTTTGGAGCTTTGTGGTGGGTTCTAGAGTCACAGAAAATCTGGCCGTGACAGGACTCGCTGGTGGAGGTAATTCAATTCCTCCTCCGGAATCTGGAAATGTTTTCTTGTCTCATCCGCATGAATAGGCAAATTAAGCT
Source organism: Coccyzus lansbergi (assembly GCA_033558105.1). Lineage (NCBI taxonomy): Eukaryota > Metazoa > Chordata > Aves > Cuculiformes > Coccyzidae > Coccyzus > Coccyzus lansbergi. Next base: position 755,114 of record JAUMJK010000430.1, on the reverse strand, counting down.
GTTAACTCACAGAGAAGTATTGTGCAACTTGAACATCCTTGTTCTTGTTTCATCCCTCAACTGAGTCAGGGTTTGTTTATGAGCTAAATATATGAGTTATTATTATCATGCCTCCCCCAGAGCCATCCCTTGACCCTGCTTGACCTCGTGGCAGGAGCGACTGACCAGTGTGCGAGCAGGAGAGGGCAAAAACTCTAAATGATGCAGGTTTAGAGGAAAGCTGTGAATCACGGCACCCGCAGCACCGATAGAGCACCCACCCCTCACCTCAGGGTTGCTGCCTGACTCAGAAGATGATATTTGGCCTCTGCCAGGAAGGGAGATGCTGCCCTGGGCTGGGAAGCTGCTACCTAGAAGTGGTTCTGCCTGGAAAGTGATTCTGGTACTTACGATCCCAGGGCCTCCATGAAAATGAATGTTTTTCGGATGTTGCTCGTCTGTTTCTTCCAGGAGCTGCTGTCGTCCTCTTCCTTGCGACCCATCTCCTCCAGAGTGGAAGCAGGGAATGCTGCGAGGAAGAGGAGGAGGAGAGGGGTGACTGATGCGGCAAGTGATTATGTGAAGAACAGGAGGCAGCAGGATTCAGGATGCCGTGAATAGGCTGGAGATTAGGAGGAGGTTTTTCACAGAAAGGGTCATTGGGCATTGGAATAGGCTGCCCAGGGAGGGGGTTGATTCACCTTCCCTGGAGGGGTTTAAGGGACGGGTGGATGAGGTCTTGAGGGACTTGGTTTAGTGTTTGATAGGAATGGTTGGACTAGAAGATCCGATGGGTCCCTTCCAACCTGGTTGTTCTGTGATTCTGTGATTCTGTGTTTCCTTGGTCAGAGGAGCCAGACTTTCCAAGCACGTGAATTTTGTGCTTTTTTTGCTCCTCACAAGTGCTCGTGCTGACCGTGTCCTGCCGCTCCATCCATCAAAGCAGTGGAATACGGGATCTGCTGGGTAGGAGCTGGTGACCATATGGTAACACTCTCTTGTCAGTGTAGTCATTTAGCGCATGTTGGCAATTACAAATGTTTATATTGTGCTTCATATTTAGTGGTTAAAAAGGCCTTGCGGAACGGTTGCTAATTTTAACTGCAGCATCCACGCCGAACGGATTAAAAGTTAGCTACAACTAGTGATGGAGATGGATTAGAGCTGAGCTGCTTTATCGCTCACATAATAAATAGTTTCAAGAGCTCATGACTGCGAGGAGGGGAATTGATATCAAACATTTTGTTGATCTGTCTCGTGCCGTTTGCGCTGCTGTCGTCCTTAATTCTCGCTAACTGACAGATTGCTTTAGCTCTGAGTCATAACCTCCCTTGCCTTTGTCTGGCAGGGGCTGTGATGCCGCGGTGCTCGCTCTGGGGAGGCTGCTGGCCTGGCAAAGGGAGTGTCTGCTCCTGTTGGGGTGTCTCTGGGCTGCAGATGTGAAGCGAGCGGTCCCCACCTGCAGCCCAGCTCGGCGTGGGGCGTGTGGCGAGAGCTGCTGATGGAAACTCGCTCTGGGGAGGCTGCTGGCCTGCCAAAGGGAGTGTCTGCTCCTGTTGGGTGTCTCTGAGCTGCAGATGAGAAGCGAGTGGTCCCCACCTGCAGCCCAGCTCGGTGTGGCTTAGAATTATAGAATCATAGAACAACCAGGTTGGAAGAGACCCATCGGATCTTCTAGTCCAACCATTCCTATCAAACACTAAACCAAGTCCCTCAAGACCTCATCCACCTGTACCTTAAACACCTCCAGGGAAGGGGAATCAACCACCTCCCTGGGCAGCCTATTCCAATGCCCAGTGACCCTTTCTGTGAAAAACTTCCTCCTAATCTCCAGCCTAAATCTCCCCTGGTGGAGCTTGAGGCCATTCCCTCTCGTCCTGTCCCCTGTCCCTTGGGAGAAGAGCCCAGCTCCCTCCTCTCTACAACCTCCCTTGGCTTGACCTTGGTCAGGTCCCACTGCCTCATCTCTCCCCCAACCCCCAGTTAAGCTCTTTAGGGTACAGCACGTCTGTAAGACAGAAAGTAACCCTGTCAGCCTTGCCGAGCTCACCGCAGGGGGAATGGAATTAGGTACAGCTTGCACAAGGTCCGGGAGGTGTGAAATGTTATACAAATATCTAATCACCCTTAATGAGATCAGGTCTAGTGTTACAGAACTGTAAGTACACTGGAAGGTGAAAAGGAAGCTCTGAAACTAGAATAAACCCCCCCAAAAACATGGTTTTTTTCCCCACTTATGCAAAAGAAATGCACTGAAAATGTCCCTGGGCAACACTTGGGTGCCAATGGTGGTGCCCTCGGTGCACATCCCTCAGCACGTGGGACATCCTGCCTCTCGAGAGCAGGAGCAGCTGCCCCAGAGCTGAGCCTTCAGAGGACAAAGCACAAACCTTTCGTGTAAAAATAAGCATTTGGAGGAGGCAGAAGTATTAAAGCTGAGAAAAAGCTGAAAGGGGTTTCGTGACAGGCAGTTTAGATACCGAATTCCTCCTGAATGGAGTTTATCTCCTTAATTAGCGCTTTGTAAGGGATTTAGGCTCCTTGACTCTAGTTTTTAAAGGTTAGCTTAACATTATTGGAAACCAAATTGACTCAGTTGTAAACAGTTGAAGGCTTCAGTCTATAAAATCACCACAGGTCAACGTGCACTTGACCTTTATTTACCTTCTGGGTTCTGATGCATCTGTAAGTCCTAGAAGCACAACTCAATATGCAAACCAGCCATACTTTGCTGTTTGGAATAGGTGATGATACAAAATTCTTGACAAATGTGTTGATTGATTGATTAGTAAAAATCTTTGTGCTGGTATTTTGAGACCCAAAATCGATGTTTCCCTTTACAGTAACCTGCTCCTCCCACCCAGATCTGTAGTGAACTGGCGTATCCCAAAGAGAACTCTCAGCAGAGCTGGTGGAAGGTGAGTTTTATCTCTTTTAACTAAATATCAAATATGTGATGCCTCCGTGGGATTGAATGATGGGTGGACTCAGTCTGGTGGGTCTCTTCCAACCTGGTGATTCTATGATTCTATGAAATTGAGATGACCTCTCTATTTCTTTCTTATTCTGCTGTCAAACAAAGAATATGAAATTAAAAAAAGCCTAAATGAGGTCTCTGTGGCCCCTGGGACGAGCTGAGTTGCAGATTCTGTTCCTGGGCAGCCCCAGCCCTGCTTGGCACGAGCTCTTTGGAGCAGCCCAAGCACAGTGAGGCTGAGATCCCTCCCAGGGATGCTGGACTCTGTTGCAGGTACCAGAGGCACCCATGTCCCTCCTGGCAGCAGGTGACAGTGATGCCAAGTCCACTTTCTTCTGCAAATTTGTCCCGTTTGAACACAAATGTCAAATTTTCCCAATATTTGCTCGTTTAAGGTCATAGAATCATAGAACAACCAGGTTGGAAGGGACCCATCAGATCTTCTAGTCCAACCATTCCTATCAACGATTAAACCAAGTCCCTCAAGACTTCATCTACCCGTCCCTTAAACCCCTCCAGGGAAGGGGAATCAACCACCTCCCTGGGCAGCCTATTCCAATGCCCAATGACCCTTTCTGTGAAAAACCTCCTCCTAATCTCTAGCCTAAATCTCCCCTGGTGGAGCTTGAGGCCATTCCCTCTTGTCCTGTCCCCTGTCCCTTGGGAGAAGAGCCCAGCTCCCTCCTTTCCACAACCTCCTTTCAGGGAGTTGTAGAGAGTAATGAGGTCTCCTCTCAGCCTCCTCTTCTCCAGAATAAACCCCCCCAGCTCTCTCAGCCGCTCCTCATAGGGCCTGTTCTCCAGCCCCTTCACCAGCTTCGTTGCTCTTCTCTGGACTCGCTCCAGAGCCTCAACATCCTTCTTGTGCTGAGGGGCCTACAACTGAACACAGGATTCAAGGAGCGGCCTCACCAGTGCTGAGTCCAGAGGTCAATTCCCTTAGTAATCTTGCGTTTAATTCTTTACCAATTTGACAAGTTCCTTTTTCCAACGGGTTTTGCTCCCAAAGGAAGGTAGTGCTATGTTTTCTTCAGTCTCCTGTGAATCATCTGTTCATCTCACAGTCCCTCCTTCTGTCACTCTCTGCGTACGGCATTTGCTTGTGCTGCTATCTGGAGGGAAGGCTGGATGAACAGCTCTGACTCCCTACACGTACGTTGGATTTCCTGCTTTCTCAGATTTTCTGTGCCATCACCAGCAAGTCATTTCCTGCCTCCCCTCTCCTCGCTGCGGGGAAGGGGAGCGAGCGCTGCTATTTTGAGAGCAAAATAATGAAATGTTTGAATTGACTAAAACGTAAAGCTGCGTATGCGCTTGGGTGATGAATCCACTTTCCTACCTCCTGCCCAGGGAGACGGTGGAGTCACCGTCCCTGGGGGGTTCAGAAAACGCGTGGATGTGGCACTTTGGGACGTGGTTTGGTTGGCACGGTGGGGTTGGGCTGGTGGTCAGGCTGGATGAGCTTAGAGGTCTTTTCCAACCTTAACGATTCTATGATTCCTTATGTTGGATCATATTGTTTTCAAGACTTTTCCCTCTTGGAAAGCATTTGCCTAAGGGTTTGGTGTAGAGGCCTCTCCTTCCAGCTGTGATTATGGGATTATGAGAGCTGTGACTTTGCTGAAGGCTCTGGGGACTCACCTTTCCTTTGGCTCTCAATCTGGTTAAGCCACTTGTTGCACTTCAGAGCAGTCTGGGAGAACACAATGTTTGATCTATTTTGTGGTTTGGTTTGTGCTGTTTATTCAGGCTCTGGCGTCCTGACCTTTCCTGGGGCTGGTATGAGTGACTGGGGTTTAATGTGCCTTGTTGCTTCACTTTCTGCAGGAACAAAACATCATAGAATTGTAGAATAACCAGGTTGGAAGAGACTCACCGGATCATCGAGTCCAACCATTCCTATCAAACACTAAACCAATCATAACAAAAGTTGTGTGAATGGACTTTGCGCTTGGACTGCAGGTTTTAGAATCATAGAATTGTTGGAAGGGACCTTAGAGCCCATCCAGCTCCAATCCCCCTACATGGGCAAGGACACCTTCCACTGGATCAGGCTTCTCCCAGCCTCATCCAGCCTGGTCTAACATGATTTCTCTGCCATTTGTGTCCTTCTGCTTCCTTCCATCACACTCCGGATGTGTTTCATTTGTCAGATGCACCCTGACACCCTGTTCACACGTGCATCATCCTCTGGCTCGGTGGGTGCGTCTCCCAGCCGCAGCGTGAGGTGCGTGTGTTGGGTGCACCCCCTGTGCATCCTTCTAAGCCCCCGATCTAGAGCAGGGGCTGTGTTTCCCGTTTGTCAGTTGACCTTTTGGCAGTGCAAGAGCAGTAGTGAGTTTGTTGTAGTAAATTGCTTGATATGATGGAAACGCTTATTAATTAACACAGGTAAAGACCTCGGGAGGTTAAAATGAAGTACATAATGTTGCTTTAAGTTGTTTCACCTCCCTCTTCCCCATCATAACCAATTAATCTATACTCAGGGCTTCAATCTTTCAAGCCTAAGTGGAAAGTAGAATCATAGAACAACCAGGTTGGAAGAGACCCATCAGATCTTCTAGTCCAACCATTCCTATCAAAACACTAAACCAAGTCCCTCAAGACCTCATCCACCTGTGCCTTAAACACCTCCAGGGAAGGTGAATCAACCACCTCCCTGGGCAGCCTATTCCAATGCCCAATGACCCTCTGTGTGAAAAACTTCCTCCTAATCTCCAGCCTAAATCTCCCCTGGTGGAGCTTGAGGCCATTCCCTCTTGTCCTGTCCCCTGTCCCTTGGGAGAAGAGCCCAGCTCCCTCCTCTCTACAACCTCCTCTCAGGTAGTTGTAGAGAGTAATGAGGTCTCCGAGTCAGAAGTTTCAATATTAACGTCCAACCTTTGGGCTCCTCTACAGACTAAAGTCAATAACGGTGCCTGCTGCACGGCTCTGTCTGCTCCAGCACGTGACACACCGTTGCTCGGGATGTAATGAGTGTTATTATGACCTTGCTTAAATATTTCCTGAAGAAATTTGTTCCACTTTGCTGTCTTGCAGGAATAAATCCGTCTGCAGGCAGAGACTCTGCTCGGGCAGGGATGAACCGCATTAGCAGCATGATTGGAAGGCATGATTAATAGTCTTGTGACAAAGTTACATGTGGAGGGGGGGGATAGGTGCTGCTTTTGAGGTTTTGCTTTTAGAATTAAAAGAAGTTTACGGGGAAAAAAAAAAGGGGAGAATAGAAAATTGAAGGGCTTTGCTTTATAAAACACACCAAACCAAGCAATCTGCATGTGAATGAATTACCCGCCAGGCCAGTCGCTGTGCTCAGGGACAAAAGAACAAGAAACTGAAAACATCAGCTCACCATCTCGCCAAACCCACACCAAACATCTTGTATTTGCCCTGCTGCCCCATCGATTGCAAAGCAGCAGCGTTAACTTAGTTGTCCTTGATCGACACTTGCACAAACACCATTTTCAGGATAAATCTTCCACGTTCCTTACGCTACTTTCAAAGTGAAACATCAGAAGGCAGCTTTCTATGAAACTGCTAAATAGAACGCGAGAGCCGTAGGGTACCAGACTAACAGCCTGCACGGAGGACTCCTCCGGTATTTTCCCGTTCCTGGAGAAAATTAATTTTAAACCCCCAGGTTAGCCAGAATCCCACCTGCTTCACTGCACGGAACAGCCAGGAAAAGCAAATGGCTATTAGAGAGAGAATATTCTCCTTACCCAAGTCAGCACCAAGCGACTCCTGTTGGCTGCTGCTCCGTCTCCCGCGATCTGTGGGGATTAGAGTCCGCTGGGCGCTCACGGGCAGTGGGGAGGAGGAGGAGGAGGAGGAGATGGCTCTGCCGTGGTGGTAACCAAGCAGCACTTTGCGGGGAGTAAATCAGTCGGGCGCGAGCTGCCGTGGGTGTGCGTGTGCGTGCACGGCACTGGCTTGGCCAGGCGGCCACGGGAACCCAGCAGGGATGGATGCTGCAGCCCCTCCTCGCAAGAACGGGCTTGGGGACTGAAATATTCCTGGGTGGAATGCGAGTAGCGGTCGCCTTCGTCAAGGGAATGGCTCCTTGGTATTACAAATGGCCCCGTTTTCTGCTGAGGGACAGGGCCGTGGGGCTGCCCAGCGAGGAGTGGGACAGTGTGTCCCGCTGGGATGCTCCAGCACCACAGCCCTCCCGTCCCCAGCCCTGCACCTTGTTTACATGGCACAAAACCATGGAGAGGAATCTTTTCAGCAGGGATTAATCTCCACCAGCAGAGTTTTGGAGTATTTGAAGCCGTACAGCGGCTCCAATTTGCCTTTCAAAGCCTCTCTGCGTGTGCGTCTTCCCAAAAGGCACAGCACATATGAATCTGGGAAATATTAATAATTCTCTCCATATTTTCTGTAGTGTAGGATTTTAGAGAAGGCAATAACAACTTTACTGACTGCGCTCTCAGTTGATTTACACTGCTATCTAGAAAAATGCATGAAAAAAAGATCCCATCATTTCAAAGTTTAGTTTTATATCGGGAATAAATCAGCTGTGGGGCAATACTAGCAAATCACATTCCTTTTCTTAATATTTCTTTCTTCAATATCTTAGTTCCAAGGCGCAGACTGTTTAGTGCTCTCTGTTTCTTTGTTAACTGGACCCATCCCTGCAGGGCAGAGTTTCTGGAGGTGGATTTGAATGCTAAGGTCATATTTTTATTGCTAAGTTTTGGTGGGATCTGCACCGATATGATCTTGAAACCCTTGTAAAGCTTCCTCTTTTCCTCCCTTTGATGTTTTCATTGCAGCAGCAGCACAAACCTTCAGGTCCATCCTCTGGAGTGAGGGGGAGCTGCTGGCATCCTGGGCAGGACAACAACATCAGAGCAATGTGAGGTCATTTTTTGAGGTATAAATATGCTTAACATGTAGATATGTCCCTAAATGTCTGTAGGTATCAACACAGATGGATGCAGAGGTGCAGGTGTTTCCATTCACACCCTGGTGTACACCTGGTCCAGAGCACCAGGGTTCTGGTAACACCTGAGGGACATGGAGCTCTTTATCCTGGAGAAGAAGAGGCTGAGGGGAGACCTCATCGCTCTCTGTAGCTCCGGGAAGGAGGTTGTGGTGAGGTGGGAGCTGAGCTCTGTTCCCAAGTATCAAGTGATAAGGCAAAAGAAACAGCCTCAAGTTGCACCAGGGGAGGTTTAGAGTGGAAATTAGAATCATAGAATCATAGAACAACCAGGTTGGAAGGGACCCAACAGGTCATCGAGTCCAACCATTCCTATCAAACACTAAACCATGTCCCTCTGCACCTCATCTACCCGTCCCTTAAACACCTCCAGGGAAGGGGAATCAACCACCTCCCTGGGCAGCCTATTCCAATGCCCAATGACCCTTTCTGTGAAAAACTTCCTCCTAATCTCCAGCCTAAATCTCCTCTGGTGGAGCTTGAGGCCATTCCCTCTTGTCCTGTCCCCTGTCCCTTGGGAGAAGAGCCCAGCTCCCTCCTTTCCACAACCTCCTTTCAGGGAGTTGTAGAGAGTAATGAGGTCTCCTCTCAGCCTCCTCTTCTCCAGGTTAAACCCCCCCAGCTCTCTCAGACGTTCCTCATCAGGCCTGTTCTCCAGCCCCTTCACCGGCTTCGTTGCTCTTCTCTGGACTCGCTCCAGAGCCTCAACATCCTTCTTGTGCTGAGGGGCCCACAACTGAACACAGGATTCAAGGAGCAGCCTCATCAGTGCTGAGTCCAGAGGGAGAATCACCTCCCTGGCCCTACCGGTCACACCATTTCTGATCCAAGCCAAGATGCCACTGGCCTTCTTGGCCACCTGGGCACACTGCTGGCTCGTGTTCAGTCGGCTGTCGACCAAACATCAGTGGTGTTGAGAGTTTGGCCTTGAGAAACGCACTGAGAAAAACACCAACAACCTAGTGGGAGTGAGAGAAAAAAGTGCCCGTGTGAGCTTTGCCGTGGAAAGGATCCATCGAGACGGCAGCTCTCGACCTTGCCTGACAGGAATCTAGGACAACAGGCAATTCAGTTCAGGGACTTGTGCTGAGCTCTCGATGGGCTGGAGTTAAAATAGCAGCTATTAACCAAAGGCACCCAGAGCAAGCAGCAATCTCGTTTTTAATGGCATGAATCAGAAGTGAGGAGGTGTGATGGAAACCAGCAGCGCGACAGGCACATTGCAGCAGGGGAGTCGTTAGCCCCATCCCTGCAGATCCAGGTGGCGATGGGCAGAGGAGATTTTCCAGGAAAATCATGCCTGATCTTTGATGCTGGCTCTGGATGCTGTTCATCAGGCAGTGCCAGGGACCTTTGCCTTGGAAAGGAATAAAATGGTACTTAAAGAAACCTATAGGGAAGCTGGGGAGGGACTGGATCAGGGAGCGCAGGGATAGTATGAGGGGGGTTGGTGTGCAGCTGAAAGAGAGATGTGGACAAGATCTTAGGGAGAAATGTTCTCTTGTGAGGGTGAGGAGGCCCCGGAACAGGTTGCCCAGAGCAGGGGTGGCTGCCCCATCCCTGGAGGGGTTCAAGGGCAGGTTGGATGGGGCTTGGAGCCCCTGATCCAGTGGGAGGTGTCTCTGCCCAGGGCAGGGGTGGCACTGGATGGGCTTGGAGGTCCCTTCCAGCCCAAACCATTCTATGGTTCTGATTCCATGACTTAGATATCCCCTGGTGAGAGAGGACCTGGGACATTTCTGTGTGTTTTTTACAGAGGAGTGAGAAAAGGAAAGATCTCCTGGATAAAAGGAAAGATCTCTCACTATCAGTGCGAGGCCAGAGCGGGCAGCAAGGCCATTGCTCAGATGCTGCAGGCACAGGGGGTTTCAAACCAAGGTGTTTTGAGACGGTGACACCCTGATTGTAAATATAAACTCAGAAAGCAAACGCAAAGAGCCCGTGTAGGTTATCTCTGGCAATCCCTGCTCCTGGCAGCAGCAGAATCCGTCCCCAGGTAGGTTCGCTCAGGGCTGGGACGGCCTGGGCGCTGCTTTGGCTTGGCTGCAGCATCCCAGGAGCTGCCAGGCTGGTGCCGGCAGAGAGCACTGCAACACAGCTGATGGCAACACCGCAGACCAGAGCAAAATAAAGAAGTAAGGACTTGTGCAAGCAGTCAGCTGGGATTTTGGAGTGGTTGGTTGTCTGAAGGTGTTATTCTAGCTGAGCCCTTTGAAGTACCACACAATCCAATAATGTGTGTCTCTCAAGTGGAATCTAAGCGTTTATTTGCTTTCCTTTGTTGCCTTAAAACAGAGACAGAGGCTGGAAAGCAAGGAGATTCCTTCATTTGCAGCATGGTCGGGCGTGAGTTGATGAGTGCTGTCTCTGCTAGAAAGAGTTGCTCTTCTCTGCAGGCTTTATTTTTCTTTATGAAGTGGTTAAATCTGTAACTGAGTTACCCAAAGAACTTAGCTGTGGCTTTTGCACATTCTTCTGAAACAGGTAATTATGGTCCTGGGAGATAAGTGGTAACTGTTCATTTATGAAATGGTAAATAATCATGTAATTAGCTCCTGATAGGCATGCACCGTTAATTAAGCTGTTCAGTGGTACTTTCACTGCCTGCTTATCTGGCCCTAAATAATTCCAGCCAGTGTGTTTCTCATAGTGCTGTTGCTTTCGTAGAAAACTCTCTGGGACGCGTCCCGACCTGCTGTAGTGATCGCTGTGCCGAAAAGTGCAACCATCCTGTGATCCAGAGAGAAAACATTGTGAGTTTGGGTTCGAGACTGGATTTCCTTAACTGAAGAATTGCTACTTTTGAATCCCGTTTAGCCCATGTTGCACAACAGTGTGAGAAATACTTGGTCACACGTGAGAAATACTTGGTCAGACAACCAAATGCTTCCCCATCCTGCTGTCAGCTTGGAGAAGAGAAGGCTCCAGGTGGAAGCAGCTTCCAGCACTGACAGGAGCTCCAGGAAAGCTGGGGAGGGGCTCTTGATCAGGGAATGCAGGGATGGGAGGAGGGGGGATGTTTTTAAACTGAAAGAGAGGAGAGTGAAGTGAGATCTTAGGAAGAAATGTTTTCCAGTGGGAGGTGTCCCTGCCCGTGGCAGGGGGGTTGGAACTGGGTGGGTTTTTAGGTTCCTTCCAAACCCGTGATTCTGTGATTCCCGGTCTGCGCCGTTCCTGCCATGCAGTGCATTTCCCATGTTGCTAGTTCACACTCAGAGTTAACTAATAGGAAGCGGCAGCCAATTAGGAGCCTAAAAGGGCCTTTCATTAGCTTTTTGAAAAATTAAGTACTAATTACGTAGGCTTGAATCTATGTTTACTCGAGGGGTTCATTATGCGTCTGCAAAAAGCAAACCTTCCTGTTGCGCGCTTGGTGGGGAAGGCTGGGGGAGCGGGGGGAGTGCTGTTTGGGGGGGAGAAGCCGTGGGAAGAAGCTCCTGCATCCCCTGGGATGGGAGGAGGAGGAGGAGGATGGAGGATGGAGGATGGAGAATGGAGATGCCTTTGGGCTAGGAGGATGCTCAGCCTGGTCCAAGGTCCGGGTCGTGGCCTCGCGCGCCCCCTGGCGGCCGAGACGGGAACTGCGGCTCCCAGGGACCAGGACCAGGCACTGGCAGCATCCTCTGAATCTCAACATCTTAGAATCACCTGGTTGGGAAAACCTCTTGGCTCATCCAGTCTAAACATCCCTATCTGCCACTAAACCTCTGAGCACCTCACCTACCCATCTTTTAAATACTTCCAGGGATAGTGGCTCCAGTCCCAACCTGGACTCTTTTCCTCTCCCCGTTTCCTCTCCCCTTTTCCCCTCAGGTATGGCATGAGGGCATTCAAGAGACTTATATCTGCAGTGTAACTGCTACCTTGGCTGATTTACACCATTCCTTGGCCTTTCCATCCCCTCTTCAGCGCATTTCCAAGATTGTGGGACTAGGCTATGGACAGAAAAGAGCTGTCATCACAGGGGAGACTGAGTGAGCGTGCGGTGAGGTAGAGCAGCAGGACACGAGGGCTAATTTCTGCAGGAACAGGAGTGTTTGTTTTGCTTTTTGAGTGATGACAGTCGAGCAAACAAGATCTGAGTCTCACATCTGCTCCAAAGACTTCTCTTACTCTCTGGAAGTAGCCAAAACATATCAGGAGTTGGTGAGACAACATGTCTGATGGATTTATGCTTTTTTTTTCATCAGCTTGCTGAAAAGTGGAAGCTAGATGACAAAACATTTCAGAAGCAGTCACAGAGTCCACCTCGCGGCGTGTGGGAGTGCTGATAAAAGCCGTCTTTCCCTGAAATTGTCAACTGCACTTTAGTAGTTTAGTAGCTCTGTCGCACCATCGTGTTTCCCACGAGCCCTGGGTGACCATCAGCGCTTGGAAGCTTTCGCTTTACTTCTCTGCGCTTAAGATGACAAGAGACACAGGTTAGTATTGTTTCCCGAAATGCTGTTGCTCATAATGAGCTGTTACCCTGTTTCGGTGAAGGTTGGAGGAGCTTTTATCTCCCTGGATTGTGCTCGGTGTAATTATTCCGAATATCTGTTTTCTGACCATTTGAAAATAGCCGTGGGAGGCTTGCTGGCAGCCACCGCCTCTGCTGTGTCACAGGGAAGGTGTCCAAACCTATTCAAGTACTCTTTATTCCTTCTTCTGAAGGGATGGCAGTTGTCCTGAGGGGTAAATCCAACTACTTTCCAGGTGCTCTGTCATCTCGAAGCACCACACAGTTTGTTAGAGCAGCACTAAATCAAACCTTCTTGTGAGAAGGAGCCTTCCCACTTCATTCCTATGCAACCTGACAGTGCACACGGTAGATAATGACTTTCCTGCTCAGGTGACCCCTGCTTCGTGTCAGCCGTGGGGGTTAGGTGGTGACACAGTCTCTTTTTTTCTTTGTTTTCCCTAGAAGGAAGAGATTTCCAAACACATTAGAGAATAAGGCTGGAATAGCTCAGTAAAGAAATGGATAAATGACTCAAAAAAAGTGTTGAACATCCCTAGGATTTTGCATGCCGGGAAGGAAAACTGCAGAAGCAGGTGAGTCAAGGTGCCTGAGGAGCAGCTGGTTGCCAGCAGCCAGATGGGAATCCCCCCATTCACAGGCTTTATTTACCTGCCCCCCTTCTGCAGTTATTCCAGGCAGGGATGGTTTCCAAACCCCAAATCCCTGGTCCCCACAGACCCATCCGTGCTCAGCAGCTGGGGTGGGTGTCCCTCCAAGGCACCCAAATGTCCTGTTGTCCCACACAGGCACACGTTTATGGACACCGTGGACTGCCTGAATGAGATGCTTAGCTATTAATAAAGCAAAATAGGCTGGTGAAGGGGCTGGAGAACAGAACCTATGAGGAGCGGCTGAGAGAGCTGGGGGGGTTTAGCCTAGAGAAGAGGAGGCTGAGAGGAGACCTCATTGCTCTCTCCAGCTACCTGAAAGGAGGTTGTAGAGAGGAGGGAGCTGGGCTCTTCTCCCAAGTGACAGGGGACAAGACAAGAGGGAATGGCCTCAAGCTCCACCAGGGGAGATTTAGGCTGGAGATTAGGAGGAAGTTCTTCACACAGAGCGTCATTGGGCATTGGAATAGGCTGCCCAGGGAGGTGGTTGATTCCCCTTCCCTGGAGGTGTTTAAGGGATGGGTGGATGAGGTGCTGAGGGACGTGGTTTAGTGTTTGATAGGAATGGTTGGACTAGAAGATCCAATGGGTCTCTTCCAACCTGGTTGTTCTATGAATCTATGATTCTATGATTCTGTTTATTATTACAGTCTCAAAGCTACGCTAGCTAGAGGCCAAGTGAGAAAATAGGATTTTTAGATAAATTTTTTCCTGATCCCAAATATCCAGGAATCTGCTTGAATTCTCTTTAGCCAGACTGGCAGCGAGAAATTGTCCCCAGCGAATGAGATAAAGTTCTGTTTAGGGTACAGTGATGAACGTGAGCCCTAAAGTCAGAGAGGTGGACTAGATGTTGGACTCGACGATCCGATGGGTCTCTTCCAACCTGGTTGTTCTATGATTCTGTGATTCTAGGTGCAGAGTTCCTTAGCCCAGCCCCTTGCTGGGGGCGTTTTGTATAAGACTGAAATGACGACAGTGCTTAAAAACAGCATAAAAAGTGCTGGAACTTCTACATCTGAGATTTATATTGACGGGTTTTGTAGCAGAGCCACCTCCCCCCTCATAAAATTGCACATCAGCTTTGAGACGCCAGGCAAGAGACCACCTGCCTCTCTCCTGATTTATTACCAGAGTCATCTGGTGCCATTTGATCCCTCCCAGCGTGGAACCATTCATTATTTACATTGCGAAGAACTAGAAATAGCTGTCAGGTGTCCATTTCCAGGTTGGCAGTGGCAGAGAAGAATGCAGGGTATGCTGGATAATACACAAGAGGTAAAAAAAGCTGCCCTGAGGCCACCTTCAAAGGAGAAGAATGAGGAATGAGAAGCTGCTCTCAGGACCCATGTTTGGTGAGGAGATGCACGTCCCGCCTGCCACCACCCGTACACCTACAAACAGTTCTAGTCAGCGTGGAGGGGACTTCATGCTTTATTTCTTTCTGTTTAAACCAGATTCGGTGAAAAAAGGAAGATGAAAGGACAGAGAGGATGGGAGCTGGAAGGAGACGTGGGATCCAGAGCCAGGAAAATCAGGCTTCTTAAGAAAAGGTGCTCCTTCTGGGGGAGAAAGGGCCCCTGTTGATGCAAATGCAGAGTTGAAATCATTCTCACGTGGTATTTCACTGAATGAAAACGTGACTATTTTCTGTAGATAATTAATAAGAGAAGCAGATGAACAGCATGGACCGGTCTCCCGGATACTTCCTAGCAAAGCATTTTCTTCTCATTATTTTCTATTGCCCTCCTACTCGGGTTAAAAAAATATATCCAATCCCATTTGATATATTAGTGTAGATCTCTGCCAGCGTGAGGTGCCAAACAGTGAGTATCCTGGAGGCTGCGGGTGTCAGCTCCTCAGGGACAGGAGGGACGCTTGCCAAAGGGAAGAGACTTTCCAGAACTTTCTAATGTGTTTGCAGCGATACCCCAAAATGGTCTGTCCACTGGTACAAAAGCTATTTCCTTGTTGTGGTTTGATTCTGTGCTCTTGTTCAGTGCAAAGCACTTCGTATTTGATTCATTAAACCCAAAAGAACAGCTTGTCACTGGGAACGAGGGGGATACAGTCCCTCCGTCAGCCCTGGCTTGAGCGACTGTACTTTTGGCTCTGCGGATGCTAATGGCCCCAAGCTGCAAATAGCTCCTCATCACAGAATCACAGAATCACAGAACAACCAGGTTGGAAGGGACCCATCGGATCTTCTAGTCCAACCATTCCTATCTAATATATTATAATAGATATTCTATCTATCATTCCTATCAGGTTTTGGCTAAACAAACCAACCCAAATCCCATTCTCGCTCATCACCGCAAGCGTTCAGCAGCAAGTCTTGCTCTCTCGTTCTCCGGGCGGGCCGGTCGGTCCGTGTTTGGATGCACAAATCCATGCAAAAACTCTTTGGAGGTGTTTTTAATGCCATGAATAACAGGGTTCCTGTCTTTTAATGAGCCAACATCTCCACAAGCCACCAGCCACCGCCGCACGGAGAACAAAGCCTTCCCCTTGCGTTTGGAAAAGATCTTAATGAATCTCTGCCCATTTCTGGGAAGCCTAAAAGCCTTTGTGCTCGTTCCAGAGTGGAGTTGTATACAAAATATGAGAGTTACCGAGTCTCCCTATTGGGGCCTGGCTAGAAAGTGAACTGCTTTTATTAAAAATACTTCACTTCTGGTCTCCTTTCACCCATTTGTTTAGTTCTTGGCTAAAATTATCCTTTGAGTCATAGAGAGCTCTTTTAGATCCCTCCTTTTTGGTTTTCCCCATCTAAATTGCTTTTAATAATTAAGTGTAATGGAGAAGCTTTGATTGGATTCCTCACTCAGCTGGTTAATTAGGTGTATCTAAATAAGTTACAAAATTCGCTCCTTTGGACTCTTTCCCTTTATCCAAACTAAAATATGCCGTTCTCCAGAGAGTTCTCGTGCAAGAATTGACTGAAGGTAATTATTTCAGATAATTAAGATCACTAAGAGAAGTAATTTAATTTTATTCCCAGTCTCTTCCTCCCTCCAAGAAATGTAAATGTCTGTGAAACACTTGATCGATAAAAAACCCAAAAGGTTGGTGGCCAAGGATGCTGCTGACTTCGAAGAGATTAGCATGAAGGAAAATCCAGAGATGTTTAGAAAAGGAATGAATTTAATTCAGACCTTTCCCAGGGCAGAGCAAGGGACAGACATGGATCTCTTGGCCACATCAGCTCTAACCTTTTTGCTGAAGTGGTTAACTGGAGGAAGATAGGAATGCTTTTCTCTAAGTCATGTTTTTTCATGTTTACAGCTGGAAAAAGGATGAAATTGGGAGTGCTTGGTTTTGGGGCTGAGACAGGAGCCTTTTACCTGCCCTGGAACCCCTCCAGGGATGGGGCAGCCACCCCTGCTCTGGCTCACCCTCCCGGGAAAACATTTCTTCCCAAGATCTAACTTCAGTCTCCTCTCTTCCAGCTTCAAACCATTCCCCTGCATGGGGGGGACTTTCCTGACACCTCTTTTTAACCCACCAAAGCTTCTAATTACTTCGTCAAACCCCTGAGGCGTCTTGAGTGGACAAACTGTTTCAGCTGTTGTGCCCCAGCAACAGGAGCAGCCCCAGCCCTGCCCTGGGCTGAGGGGATGGAGCACACCTGTGGTGCCAGGTGAGGCTCCTGCTGCCCCAGCCACCATTTGCAGTGTGAGTTATCTGTGTCAGTTCTCTGCATGAGTTCTCCCTTTCCAGATGGGGAAAAAAGAGCAGGATCAAGGGAAAAACAGTGCTCGGATGGGAACGGTTGGACTCGATGATCTGGTAGGTCTTTTCCAAGCTGGTTGTTCTGTGATTCTCTGTAGCCAAAGAAACTGAAGTAATGAAGCTTTATTTTGTTCAGGCCCATCCTGAGTCATTCCTGTTAGTTTAATCCAATTTTTTAGTTTCTCCTCTGGCTTTGCAAGTGCTTTTTCTTGTCTTGGCTGTGTCCTCTCTCTGTCCCACACTGCTTGTGCAGGGAGTTGGTGATATTTATACATAGAAAACTTCTTTTCCAGTTCCTTTTCCCTCTAACTGTGGTATCTTACACTGCAAGTTCTGAAAGTGCTTAGGCTCTCGGTACAGTATGTCTGGGTACAGACAAGCAAAAAATAGCAATACTAAGACTTAAGCAGCTTTCAGGATTTAAACTTTACTCAGTTCTGTATGCCAGGCTGTGCCTTAAGCTCAAACCTCATCCACAGCTGGGTCAGCCTCTCCTGACCTGGTTAGTGCTGCCTGAATCCAAAAGCTTTGGGCTGTGTCGGAGGAGTGGAGCATCCCTCCTCCTGGTGTGTGGGCAGGGAGGAGAGGAGCTGGGCTGCTGATTTGAGTGGGGAAACCTCTTGCTGCTGCAAGTATCTCTCTGGGATTTGCAGAGAATCGAGTTAGATGTTTAAATGTGGGTGATGTGATTGCTTATCTGAAGTGCTTGTAGAAGTCTCTTTAGCTCAGAGAAGACGGGTTGGCTGCTGCTGTGTTTACCTTAAACTGCTGTGGCCTCTCTTCTCAGAGTCTACTGGAAGCGAGGGCTGCTTTTAAGGTCACTTGTAATACGATGCGTGCTTGGATGACCAGAAGGTCTGTGGCCAGTTAAATATGACTTTGGAGAAAGGACAGAGCCTGGGCAGTGTCCAGGTCTCTGACCAGTGACTGCAAAGTGTTTGGGAACACCTCATCACCGCTGCTTCCCACGGCAGTGAGCTTCCCACCCGTGAATCTCCAAAGCTGAGCTCAGTTGTTTTAGTTCCAGTCTCTCTATAATGACTGCAAACCTTTAATAAAGCTTCCCGTAGCATGTTCATTATAATTTCTGTTTTACAAGGGCCACTCACCTCAACGCACAAACACTTCAGCAACCTGTCAGCGCTCGGCTTTGAAGCCGCTGCGGAGGTGAATACCAAAGATCTGCTATCTTAATTAGTACAAAAGGTTACAGAGATGTTAATACCTGATCTTGCAGGGCTGAGAGAAAGGATTAAAGGTTGTGGAGTTAGATGCCTGTAAAACAGAGTTCTGGGCTCGACTGGTTTGGTTTTTTTGTGGGCTTCACTTGTTGGGGTGAAAGTGCTCGTTGGAGCGAGTCTGAGCACACGGAGACTCATGGCTTGTGCTTGAGCCAAGGGTGGGAAGTGCTGGGAAGGTCCAAATTCTTTCAAGCTTTGATGGTCTCAAATTCATCAGAAATACCTGAAATAATGCCTGCACCTCTAAGCTGTGAAATATGATCTTCCAGTTCACATGTTTTTCTAAACGGCCTTGCTGCTGCGGCTGGGAAGCTTTGTAGGGTGCAGGCACACGACGTGCATTGTATCAGCACCTACTCCTGCAATCTCCCGTGACCCAGCAGGGCTCCGGAGATGTGACTGCTCCCCACAGGACCTGCACGAGGCCCACCAAGCAGCCAGAAAGATGTTTTTTCCACCACTGTGAGCACCCAGAACACTTGTTTCCATAATGTTAGGATGCTGAGTGGCTCACGTGAGAGGGTCAGCAGAGAAGAAGAGGCACCTTGTGCATCCCAGGAGGTTAAACCAGGGAAAGGATCACTCCAGGGTGTATTTGTGGGAATGGAAATAGGATACTGGACAAAATGTACCTCTTGCAGACCTGTTCTCCCTGGCCTTACCCAGTCCGTTCCAGTGGTTCACGTGATGAAATTCCTGAGCTGCAGAAACTCCTCTGCAACAGCTACAAGTCTGAATACAGTCGCTGTGTGGGCATGGGATAACAGTGATGCTTCAGGGTATTTGCAGCTCTTGGGATCCTGTGCTGTGAAAGCACTCTGCCTACACTACTTCCACAGTTCCTAGGCTCAGAAGTTTGTAGCTTCAGGCCCTGATTCCCCAGTGAGGTGGTTTTAGCTGAATCCTTCAGGATATCTGTGTGTGACAAGGAATACTCAACCTGTCTAAAGGTGGTAAAAATCTTGCTGTAATTAACTCATTGTACTTTATGGTGTTTGGTGTGGCTCCTTGGCACCCAGAGAACCTCAGATCTTGAATCTAGTGGGAATGATTTATTGGGCAATAATACATCTACATCCCATAGCTCATGCTGGAAAGAGGCACTGTGATCTCATCAGTCTGGGAGAATGCGACACGGAAGGACTTTTATCAAATGAAGTGGGGGGGGTGATGGATGGAGGAGTTGGAGAAGTATTGATTCGAGCTAATATATTATCTTCTACATTAATACTGTGCAGACAGTAGCAAATAGAGACCCTGCACTGGTGCTGGTGTGTTTGCTATGATGAAGAATTGCACTTCTGTGAAGTTTCATTTTCCCAAGGAATGATATTTTGGGACACTGAGGGATTTCTTATGGAAATATCAGGGCCTTTGTTATACAAAGAATGCAAAATGCACAATTAGGTTTTTTGGGCTATGGGGAGGAAATGGCGCGAGGTGAATCCTCTTGGAAATATGGCACGGGAGAAAAGTTTTACTCTATGTGCTGCATTATTTTGGGAGAGGACTTGGAAAGCAGCACACAGTGGGTCCTGCAGCATGTTTGGTTGGACTCGATGATCTGGCGGATCTCTTCCAACCTGGTTGTCCTATGATTTTATGTTTCTATAAGTGCATTAAAAAAGAATGATGGTCCAGGCCATCCTCATAAGCTTCCCTGCAAGTCTCAGGCCCGGGTGGTGGTTATGGAAAGGTGAGATCAGGAGAAGATTTTTAGTGTGTCCTGTTGACTTTCCAAATGGCTCCTGACTCAGGGCCAGAATGTGCATTACATGACAGGTTCTCCCCTTCTATTACTGTTTCTCTTTAACTTGAAGGTCACTCCTCTGAGTCAGGCAGAGGCTTTTCTGTTGATGACTGATTCCTTCCTCCTGCTCTCCATTCTACCTTGTAATACTGGATTTATTAATGTATCAGCAGAGTTCTGCCCATATTCGTCAGGGCCAGATGGTGATAAGGACTTCTGCTTTAAAAATTACCTTTCTCCTCTTCTTCCCTGGCCCCCACCAATGAAAGGGAGGGGATTAATCTTGGACTGAAAGTGTTTCAGTTAATACCTGCCTCCAGAAGTCATTAGTAAGGTAACCAGGTAATCAGACTGATGTAAGAAAGCTTGACTTGTGCTGACAGGAGAGAGTGTGAGCCACTATATAATATTTTTGCATTGGCATCAGGCTTAAAGTGGCTGGTGGAGTTGAGCTTTGCTCTGCAGATGGCTTGTGGTAGAACTTCGTCACAGATAACCCTACTGGAGAGATTTGAGGGGTCAGCACGTCTTTGTAGACTTCTCTTAGTCTGTATTTCTTGAGGAACTAAGGATTTAGGGTGAAACAATTAAAGATGCACATTGAAGAAGTCTGAACTTAGGCCATAGCGATAAACTTATTTACAAATAAAGTGTTGCTGCTTCCAGTCGATTAATGCCCTTGAGCTGAAAGGAGTTAATGTGACTTTGCTCCTGACACAAAGCAACCAGTGACTTCATCTACTTTCCATTCATGTTGATTTCTTGTCCTCTGTGTCCCTCAAAGACACAGACCCAGGGTGAGAATGTGGCAAAGTCTCCTTAGGGTTTTTTTTTTCGCCTCCTGTAGTGTTTGATAGGAATGGTTGGACTCGATGATCCTATGGGTCTCTTCCAACCTGGTGATTCTATGATTCTTTCCCCTTGAGAGTTGTCTGTGTGTTTGAGGCATATGAAGGTTGGTTTGGATTTATCAGGGTAAAATTGCTGAGGAGGATATCTGGAGCCAGTTGGCCATGGGGCAGTGAAACAGCCTCTGCAGGGGCATCTCAGCCCTGCAGGCACTCCCTGCTCAGCTCCTGCAGCCAAGGCTTGCTGCACCAGGCAGAGGATTGGGTGTATTTTCCCCTGCTCCCCACTGGAGGTCACTGGAACATTGTTTACCATTGTCTGTTAGAACAAAGGAATTTGGAAACCTGATGTTTCATGAAATTAATGTTCTAAATTTTCGGGTACTTTATCATTTTTACATATAAAAAATAAATTTCCAAATGGCTTGTACTACATATTGATAAACATTATTCATGTCCCGAGGAGGCAGCAGCGTGGTCTTCGCAAAAGTGTGATTTGGCTGATAGGGATTTTGAGAGGCTCTTGTAATGAGTTCTGTGTCTTGTCTTTCTTTGTTGTGCCCTGATGGATGTGCCCTAAGTGCAAAAACACCCCTTAAGCTGCTCAGCAGCAGAAAACCTAGATGTTGCCATTGCTAATCATTTTATTATGTGTGTTGTGCTATGTGCTGGAACAACGAGCGCTTTGGTGTTTGGAAAGGTTGTCTTATCAACTGTGGTTCAGACCAAGGAGGCCAAGAGTGTCTCTTTGCCCCTGTTCCTGTGCAGGGAGCAGCTCCTGCCCACTCAAAACTTGGAGAAGCCTGCTCAGAGCCCCCTCCTGTCCTAGATCCAGACCCCACCTCCTGCACCGAGGACTCCTCTGCACTTGGTGCTGGAGCAGAAGCAGATGCTGAGCAAACAGGCTCTAATTACCAGTAATAAGGAAAGTTTGGCAACTAGTCATGGAATCGGCAATAAAACGAAACAAAGCTGCTTCTCAACCCGTCCATCAAAGTGTGCGCACTTGCTGTTAATGATAGACTGAATAATAATCAGTATTAACTAAAAGGATCCCTTTATATTTCCCAGTGATATTTGGAGCCGAGAAATAGACTCCTGACTTTTGGGTGGTATCCAGCCTCAATAGAGCACTGGGATTTATATTTTTGTCTTTATGGGAAGTGCATGTGTGAAATGCATCGGCTTATGGCAAACTGGGTGCCATTTGCTGGGGCTTTTTGACTGTGAGAGTACATGCAGCTAACTGACTAGAGCAATGCTTGGTCTCCTTGGAAAAAGCGTGGGAGGAGTTGGGGATTTCCATTTCAGCTGTAGGTTGTTCCTGTAAATCTGTTCCCACAGGCAGCTGATGGATCCGGAATCCCTGCTGGAGTATTTCTCAAATAGAAGCGCATATGTGAAAAACCTCAGAATGCAACGCTCTCCTCAAGTATTTCTATTAAAGAAACACAACTAGCCGTTGAAAATTTTTGAGTAGAAGTTACAAGTGTTTGTGAACCCCTGGGGAACTTGGATTTGGGGCACGGCGGGAGCAGAGTAGGTCAGAGCAGCCTCCTTTGTGATGGTCTTTTGCTGCTGCCTTTCCTTGATGCTGTTAGCAAGTACACCAGGGAGAGCCTGTCTAGTGGATTAAAACATCTCTTGGCCTCTGCCATCAGAAGCTGCACAGGGAAAGTATTTTTAACAGGTGACCACCTATGTTTTTGTTCTCTCAGAACACCCCCTCCAAGCTCCATGTTAGGAAGAAGATGGATAAGGAGAACTCCAGCTTTTCAGCTCTGCTGTGTTGGGTTGGAGACCATGCACTATGGGAGCATCACAGAATCAGAATCACAGAACAACCAGGTTGGAAGGGACCCATCGGATCTTCTAGTCCAACCATTCCTATCTAACACTAAACCAAGTCCCTCAATACCTCATCCACCCGTGTCTTAAACACCTCCAGGGAAGGTGACTCAACCACCTCCCTGGGCAGCCTCCCACAGGCACCCGTGGAAGCTCCGAGTGGGCTAGTGGGGGGCTGAAGGGGCCAAAAGAACGGTGTAAGTGGTCTAATAGCGTGTCTGCTTCAGCTGTGGGCTGCAAGGGAGGAGTTAAAGTGAAGAGGCTTGTGAGATGCCTGCCCTGGGTTGCCCCACGGAGCAGCGGCTGCGGGAGCGCTGGTCAAAGGCAGATCTGCCATCAGGCTTTTAGCAAGGAAAACGCTCCCATTATAAAGACTTCAGAAAAGTAACGCTTGATTGTGTTTAGCAAGTAATTTTCTGAACCTAAATAATAGGTTCATCTCAAATTGATGATGAATGCAGGGACTTCAGTCCTGAACCACGGAGATTTGATTAACGCATTAAAATGATGAGGTACTCGCTTGGAATAAGAATGTACTTGTCTAAAAGCTCCCTGTAATTTACTGTGCTTGAGATCCATGCTGGATTTCTGCAAACGGTGCTTTTTTTTGTGGATTCAAGTGGGGCAGGCTGCGTCCTGAAGCCCTGCTGGGTATTAGATTAGAGATGGACGTCTCTGAAATTAGAGATGCGGCTATCTGGTGCTGCCCTTGTTTGGCAAACACAGGGAAAAGAGAGGCTGCTAATAACATTTTATCCAAGAACGTGCCCAGGAACCATCCCAAATTCATCAGCCTCGGAGAGGTTCAAACTACACTTGAAGGATGTGCAGGTATCCCAGCAAGACAAGAGGAGGGACTGCTCTGCACCAAATCCCAGCCTGGACTGGGTCTGGAGCAGCCCTCCTGCTTTTTCTTGCTTTAAAAGCTTCTCCTTGAATGTTTGTGCTAAAGCCCTGGAGCCCTAAGAAAGAAGATGCAAATAACTCGAGTCTTTTCCCATGGAAGCAGTTAAGAAACTGTGTTAATAAGAAATCAAGTTGTTTGCAAATTTTAACGGTTTAAACGATGCCCCGGGGAAATCACAAACAAATAGGACGCTTTGTTTCGTGTGGACCCTGCCAGCCGAGCAGCTCCACCTATGCTGTAGATGTGATCAATTAAAAATTATCAGGAGGAAATGACGCGTTCTTTTAATTTAACGCCTTGAGCCAGAGGGATTTTCTAACATAATGATTAGAGGCTAGGAGGAAAATGTCATTGTGTTTAGTTTCCTCTCCACTTAAGAAGAAGGGAAGCCATCCTGCATCTTGCTGGATGGGAATGCGAGGAGCAAAATCAGTGAGAACCTGCGTTGCTGTTGCGTGGGATGATAAAAAATGGATTTAAGTGTGTTGGTAACCAACACCATCACCTACACTTACTGGGATAGCAGGACCTGCCTGGTGTGGTTTTAAATCTGCTGGTGTCGACAGGGGCAGGCAGGTTTAGGGGGTCATTGGTGGGATGATGACACCAAGGTGTCAAAGTCTTATTTTTCCCCCTGTTAGCCTGGTTCAGCTTGTTTTAACCCATTTTCTGTAACTGGGATTGTGGGAGCGGAGCTGGGAGGTGTGTGAACACAGTGCTTTGTGTTCACATAGGAGCATCTATGCTGTGTCGTGGTGCTGTGCTCTCACTGGCGCTCAGAGGGCTGAGACGATGTCAGTAGAGGTAAGAGCTTAAAAGGGAACAAAAATTAACATGTCAAATTTATGTCTTCTTTCAATTCCTCCATCGCAAAGCCCTTTTCATGATTTTTGAGATCCAGATTGTGCTTTATGTAGCATGAAGGCTGGCAGCCCTGCTTCTGCTGTGGCTGGGAAATGGTCCTGCACGGAAGTCCTCTTGGTCTCTAAACACACTAATATGTGACATATGCAAAGAGCGTGAGCTGAGGCTTTCCTAGTGCCTCTAGCTGAGGAAACACTTATGTGGCACAAGTAGGACAGGGCTTAAGGCACAATAATTGTATTTGAGGCAGGTGAAAAACAAGGGGAGTGACTAAGTGACAACAGTGTTTGCCGCTTCTCAGGTGTGCGATGTTTGTGGTCTCCATAGGAATAAATTATTGTGATTTATAAGGAATTCACGGGACTGCCTTGAGTTTTGTGTAATGTATGTCTACGGAGACATGAAAATCAACGCAAGATTTCATTACTGCCGTGACACGTTCTTTCCGACTTGTTCCCTCCTATGATTATTGCAATTTGTTTCTCCTGAAATTCCTGTAAGGCATGACAAGCCACCAAAGTTCTGGTGGGTTACACAAAGGGCTCCTTTGCATATTAAAGACTTCACATTGTCACTTGACTAAATTTGGGAAAACATCTACCACTGTGAGTGTCATTAGAGAGAGATGAATTCCAGTGCTCATTACTGGGGTGCTGTGACAAATAGGTGGAGGAAGGACTATGAAGTGGCAGCGTGTGGATTTTTTTTTTTTCCCCAAGCCTTGTCGAGGCTCATCTTGCTTCTCTCCATCTCGAACAGTCTCAATCCCTTGATAATAAATGCAGCTCGCATATGAACAACCCCCCGGACTGATTTCTTTCCCCTGGAAGAAGTGATTTAAAAGAAGACGGAAAAAGACATTGAATGTGTTCATTATTGATAATCTTAAAGATTTACTGTGGGCTTTCAGAAAAGCTGCTGCCTTAAAGCAAACTGCTTTTATCTCCTTTTTGTTTGCTTAGTTGGCTTTTGTGGGTTTTGTGGCTTTTTTTTTTTTCATTCAGTAGCTCATGGAGGTAGAAGCTTGAATATTTTCTTTTTTATCTGAGGGGAAAATTGCCAGCTTCTGATGGAAAAGCTCAGAGGGAGCTGCATGAGGGAATCAGGAGGATGGGGATCTGTGCTAAAAAGCCCAAGAGCTGTGAATTTCTCCATTTGGTTCTTAGTGTGATTCAAAGGGCAGAGGCAACCTATAGTCTATCGTTAGATACTTAGGATGCTTAAAGCAAGCAGGCACAGAACTGATGTGTTCATTCACCTCTTTCCCCTTTCCGTCTCCAGAAGTTCCAGAATCTCTCATTATAGCTGAAAATAGGTTCAGGAAGGAGCAGATGGCTTTGAGGATCGTGAACTTTTCACCCATGTAACCTCTTGATGAGCTCTGCAAGAGAGCGGTTGGAACTGGATGGGCTGTAAGATCCCTTCTCACCCATTCTATGGTTAGAATCCTAATAGGAAATGCAGAGAATTTGATGTATTCTTTTGTTGGGTTCAGCATGATATATTTGACTTGGTCCCCCCGGTTTAGGGTTTTCCCGTGTACCTCGGTGTACATGTTGGTGCAAAAGCAAAACAGAATGAAGGTTGTTTTTTCCTAAGTAGCAAGAAAGAGCCATGTAACTTATACAGGAATTGGTTGATTGCGTGTTCTCATTCACCGTTTCCTGGGGTGCCTCTGCCTTCCACAGCGTGGTATTTGCTTCTGAAGCAAGAGAGATTTCCCAAAGGTCCCTGAGCATGTGTAGCTGTATTTCATCCCCATAGTTAATTCAACAAAGAGCACTGGAACACAGAGTATCGGAAAATATTCACTCTGTGTTCAGAAAGCAAAACCATATGCTCGAACCCTGTCATCAGTTCAGAGGCGTTTAATAACCTCATACTTCACCAATCCGAATAATTAAACAGCCTCATTATTTTAAATATTCATTGCGTCCAGATTCCATGTTTGGCTTTCTTGGTCAATTTGGTTCTTGCTAATCTGGGGGAAGGAAAGAATGTTCTCTAGTGCTTAATTTGCATTAAAAACACTATAATTTGTAAGTAAATTGGAAAGCTTTTAAGTGAAGAGGGAACATCACTGACTTGACAGTCAAAGCTCTCCTTTGTTTTTCAAGCATGATGTTCCAGAAAGATGCTCTTTCTTTCTTGGAATTACACGGTGGTAAGAATGAAGCCTTGTAATTGTTCATTAATCCATGGTTATTAGGAGACCATGGAAGAAAGCACCAGAAAAGAAAAACAAACCCATCATGGGCAGTTTTTTTGCCTATGATACCTTTAGTAGGAGGTGGGTTTTAAATTTAAGCTAATTAGCGATGGTAGAGCTGTTCCTGGTCTGTGTGGTGGAGGCTGGAGAGGTGGAATAATGGGGCTGCCTCTCTGCAAAGTGCAGTGAGATGCCAAGCTGGATGCTCAGCCTCGCGCCTTGGATCCCATTTATTTTCTTTCCACTGGTCCCAATTGTGTGAGGTTTCCCTTCCTGGTGAGCTGGTATGAGTGGCCTACAAGGAATAATAACTGAAATTTGGCCAAAGGGAGTAAAAAGCTACGTGGCTGAACAGTGTGTATGTGGGCAGTGTCTCCTCCTTCCTTACTTGACCAACATGACGCAAAGAAAATGTCATAATTGGCTTGATTTTAAGTGAAGCCCAAGCCGACAGGTTCTGCTTTCCTCGCCTTTTTTTGGTACGTCTGATTGTGTGGATATTTCTTAGAAAGATGTATCTCCGTGTTAAAGACGTTGCTTTCTTTGTTGCTCCCCCTTCTTTATTTAGGAGGAGGGGAGAGGAGTGAGCAATGCAGCAGAGGAGCCGATTTCAATGAAATCCATTGTTGATAATTGCAGTCTTAAAATCGTCTCAACCTTCAGCTGAACAATGATAAAAGAATAATGGTTGTGAATTATTAGCTGTTCCATTTACCTTCAAAATAGTTCTTGCGTTGTTGTGATACTTGAATATATTTATTTTTCACAACTTGTGGGGCTTTTATGCCTTCATTTTCATGGACCTCTGATAATTCTGCATCCGTAGTTTTATTATGGGCGTATAGGGCTGACATCAATTAAAAATATTTCTTCCATGCTTCCAAGCTAATTGTATCCAATTTCCATTATTCTGTTTCTAGGCCAGGATGATGCAACAAATATTAATATAAAAATGAAGCGATCCAGGGAAGTCACGTGGGTTAGTTTTGTGTTGATTTGAGCCCTTGCTGTAGGTGTGTGCAGAGGTGGGCTCAGTTCTGAGCTGCGAAGCTCCTTTCTGTCACTGAAATCCAAATTTCTCCTGGCTGTGGCGCTTGCACAGAAGGGAAGGGAGAGAAGATTGGAATAGCAGCAAATAACACAGAGATAAAGGTCCTAAATGTGTGCTTGAAGTCACAATGCTCCCAGCTTAAGGTTAAACACCTTCCCCTCCAAGTCCTGCTCGCAGCGAGCTGGCTCTCTAACTGATGTCTGTGTTTATCCGTCGTGGCAAAAGAACAGCAAATCGAGATGGATATGTTTCCACCTGTCTGGGCTGACAATTTATCACCTTAATTCCTAATGGATCAGGCGTTTGCCAAGAGAGGGTAATTGTTTGGATGTGAAACTTGGCTTTCTGATGCCAGGGATTTATGATGTGTCAGGTTGTGGACATAAAGTATAACAGCATATTATGCTAATTCTTGTCACGCTTGTGCATGTCATATGATGGGGTAAGACAATGTGACTGTTGAATCATAGAATCACCAGGTTGGAAGAGACCCACTGGATCATCGGGTCCAACCATTCCCATCAAACACTAACCCATGTCCCTCAGCACCTCGTCCACCCATGTCTTAAAATGTGTAGAAGTGTCTTTGAAATGTGGAATACCCTCTATTAATTCAGAGGCCTAATCTTGTACATGACACATCCTGAAAGAATCACTGTATTAAGAGAACTGATGGACTGAGGTACTGGGTTATTTACCTCTGTGCCTGGAGCCAGTTCTCAGCATGGCAAACTCTTGAGCCATGAGGTTCCAGCACAGAAAATCCAGTATGGTCAGGTTTATGTGTGGAAATGATCCCTTACTCTCCAAAAAGGGCACTGTGGGTTCTTTGTGAAAGTGCAGAGATGGTAGGAGGAGGTAGTGATTGCCTTAGCAGGAGGGATTTGTGAGGGACACAAGTTTCCAGTGGTTTGATGAGGACAACATGAAGGCCTCATTGCTCTCTGAGAGGAGGTTGTGGAGAGGAGGGAGCTGGGCTCTTCTCCCAAGGGACAGGACGAGAGGGAATGGCCTCAAGCTCTGCCAAGGGAGGGTCAGGCTGGACATTAGGAAAATTTTTTCACAGAAAGGGTCATTGGGCAGTGGCAGAGGCTGCCCAGGGAGGGGCTTGAGGCACCTTCCCTGAGGGGTTTAAGGGACGGGTGGATGAGGTGCTCCAACCTGGTGATTTTATGATTCTAAGGGCAGAGCTAAAGCAGATGGAGCTCTGCCATGGTAAAATGGCTTTCACCACTTGCCAAAGTAGCAAAGAAATGTATGATCATCCTCAAAAATCATAGAATTGTTTGGGTTGGAAGGGACCTTAAAGGCAGTTGTAAAGACCTCCTTCTTCTCTCCATTTTGTGCCTTAGACTGTGAGTGCAGGCCTGCTGGCTGGGGTTGGGTGGCAATGTTTTTTTAACTTGTTTTTGTTGTGTCTACGTGCTCCTGAGGGGCTTCTCGGTGGCTGCTGGTTGGCCATGAGTGGAGGGGGTGCAGAAGGGGGCATGGCTCCCCCGGCCTGCCCTATCAGCTACTAACAGGCCATGGGCTTGTCCTATAAGCAGTGACCACCAAGAAGGCCCAGAGTGTGTGTGCATCCACCACTGCTCCGTGGAACCAGCCTGAAGCGCTGCTGCTCGCCTGGCATGAGGAACAACCATCGGACCATGTATTCCTGAGGAATTGTAGCTGGAGGAATTGCTGCTGGTGTCCCATGGAAGTGGTGATAACTTTTCTTCTCCCCCTGCTACTTCTTTTCCTCTCTTTCTCCTACCTGTCTTATCGTACCTTTGTTTTTCTTGGTGCTGTGGTGGATTGGCTCAGATCTGAGTTGTGTTCTAGTTTTGGTGACCTTGGCTGTATTCAAGGTTTCAGATTGGGCTCTGAACTAATTGGGATCTGCTAACAGAAGGGGAATGGTTTAGATTGGAAGGGACCTCAAAGACAGTCCACTTCCACCCCTGCCCTGAGCAGGGACACCTCCCACAGGATCAGGGGCTCCAAGCCCCATCCAACCTGCCCTTGAGCCCCTCCAGGGATGGGGCAGCCACCCCTGCTCTGGGCAACCTGTTCCAGAGCCTGCTCACCCTCACAGCAAAACATTTACTCCTAATATCTCACCTCAGTCTCCCTTCTTTCAGCTTGAACCTTTCCCCCCTTGTCTTTATTCCTGCCCAGACTGCTATAAGGTATAAGCAGGAAGGTAAATTATCAACGTAAGGGGCAGGATCATCTTCTCAAACCCTATAGCTGTGTGTGTTCTCCTCGATAAACCTTTTAATTGGCCCCTTGGATGGGGCAGGCTGGGTTGGGAGAGCAGGAGAAGCCTAACTCCTCATGGAGGGTATTGCTCCCATCGAATTTATGTCTTTATTCCTGCCCAGACTGCTAAGGTATAAGCAGGAAGGTAAATTATCAACGTAAGGGGCAGGATCATCTTCTCAAACCCTATAGCTGTGTGTGTTCTCCTCGATAAACCTTTTAATCAGCCCCCTGGATGGGGCAGGCTGGATTGGGAGAACAGGAAAAGCCTAACTCCTCATGGAGGGTATTGCTCCCATCGGATTTATGCATGTTTGATTGGAAGCTGTTGCTGGCATGTTATCCATGGCTGTTGAACACACACTTGATTCAGAGGACAAACATGAGTTGTCAAGTATTTGATTGCTTTTCTCAGCTGCCTGAGGAGTGTCACACCATATTGTTTCTGACAATGCACCTCAATTAGTTTTTAAACATGAAATTGGTGGTACATGCTCTGAAATTGGAGGGGCTATGGTGGAATCCTGGGAGAACTGAGGTTGATTTAGGCTTTAGGATGATGTTTCTCCACAAGGGAGTCACCAGTCACAATAATTACGTTGCTGTCTTCTCATAATATGATTTATTTAGATGTTGCCGTATGAATTAATTCTCTCTAATTGCTGCTCTTCTCACTGTAAATCAAGGTTTCTTGCTTTTTGGAGAGTAGTGAACATGATCCTACACTGAAGTAATTAGTCCAATTAGAAAGGAAAGCAGATGTGGAAAACCAATTACTTTCAGGAATATGTCTGCTCCCGTGTAGTCCAAATTCTATTCAATCAAAATGTGGTAGTAGTTTAGTAAAACATTGTTTTATTCATAAACTCTATCCAGCATTAAAACTATATTGGCTCTTTTGGAGAAGCCAGTTTGGGCTGGTGAGATTTCTTCTGACTTTGTGCTCAGTTTATAAACCTCCAGTGACAGAAGGCACATGGAGATCGCTGTGAGGGCAGGATCCCGTTCCTTCTTGGAGGCAGTGAGGATGAAAATGCTGCTGTCCTTGGCATTGGGACACTTGGCAAGAAAATGTCCAGCAGAGCAAATAACCAACAGAGGTAGGAATGAGCTGTTATAGTTGCACTCCACATACTGGAGAGTGAATTCACCTTGCTGCTAATAAAAGCATCAAAGGGGTGAAAACTTGTGCCCAGCCTGAAGCAGCCTATGAAGTTACCTGCTTATTTCTGAGAGAAAATGGACACCAGGCTGCAGGTAGCTCTTGCAGTCGTATTATGGTTGGACTCCATGATCCGATGGGTCTCTTCCAACCTGGTGATTCTATGATTGCATCAGAGCAGTCCTGCAGAGCTTCAGTCTAACGAATATTCCTGCTAGACATGCAGGAGCTTGTATAGCTGGAAGAGGTGGTTCTGTGTTCCTATTCCCATCATGTTTCTCCTACTTTGGAAAAAAATTATGTGGGAAGGATGCACTTTGTTTAGTGCTCAAGAGTAATTGATAAAATCTCAGGAGCAAGAAATGGAAAGAGGAGACTGCTCAGCACTTTTCCCTCTAATTAATATCACAGTGTGGCTCTCAGAGTGGTGGCTATTGCAGAGGCAGGACTGGAGAGCAGAGCAATCCCAACCTGGCTCTACAGTGTGAGCCAAACAAAATCCAAACAGCTTCTTTGGGAGTTGCTTTTGAAGCTTTTCATTAAAATACCTGCAGAGGAGTTTTGCATTGGAAGTTCACCCATCTATTTTCTTCTATCTGCTGCACAGAAGACAAGTGTTCTCATAATTGGGCCATTAAAGGAGGTGTTGAAATGTTACTAATTGTCAAAGGCAATTAAGTGTAGCAACATGTCACAGGTAAATTAACGAGACTCCAGGTGTTTTGAGCAAATTGCATTTATGCGGGTTTAAAACAATTCCCATTGTCTCTGTGAGTTGTCAGTATAGTCTGTGTGCTCTGCTTTTTGGGGTTTTTAGCTATGCATGAGCATCCGAACTGCCTGTATACACAGGGTGTCTCTATATATACAGCTCTAGGTGTGCAGGGCTGTGGGATGACCTGAAAAATCTTTCTGAGAAAACACTGCTGGGAAGACCATTATCTTCAATTATCCATCCATTGGTCACCAGCCCAGGATTTGGCTCCGGTTCTTTCACAGACCTCATAGGTGACCTGAGCTGATCGCTGGCCAGGCAGTCTTTGAAATCTGGGTAAGGATCACAGGTTGATTGGTCTTGCATCCCCAGCAGGAGTAACAGAGCTGTGGCTTGGAAGGATAAATGCACTGATGTTACTGTGATTCCCATGCTAATTTGCATGTAGCAGCAGTGGAAGTACCTCTAATACCTCCTGCAGCCACTCACTTTTATTGACTAGCACATATAGTTAATAACATGACTTTCCAGAAGTGACTTTACTGGTAAAAATTGTAAGGAGAAAATGCACCCACCCAGATTAGTTTCCATCTATTGATGCAGCATTTAGTGTTTGATAGGAATGGTTGGACTTGATGATCCAGTGGGTCTCTTCCAACCTGGTTATTCTGTGATTCTATATACACTATACATACAACCTATTGCAGCATGGGGTTCAGTTCTGCGTTAGCTAAAATACTGATTTGCCCATTGAGAAGTACAGGAGCCATAATCGCCAAGTTCCTGCAGATATTTCTTATTGCAAATAGTAAGAAAACCGTTATCTTTGCTCTGTGTGGAACTATTTTCAGGAAGACCCACGGTGACCCCAAAATCACTGCTGAGAACATTCAGAGTTTTAACCTCTGAATAAACATAATGGGTTTTTATTTCTGGTTCCAATTTAAGCATAAAAAAAATCTGGAGTTACTAAATCGAGAGTGGCCAGCAGCTGCGTGGCTCCTGCCAAACCCCATGGCATCCTGCCCTCCCCCTGCGGCTCACAACGCTGCTGATATTAGGAGAGACCACAAAAGGGTAGAACTGTCACATGGTCCCATAATTATCCCCCTTTGTTTCTTTTCTGTTCCGCAGATATTGGATGCCCTCCCTGCGAAGAGAGTTGTGATTGTGTGTACGTGCACACGCGTGTTTGAGGGTGGGTGAAGCCCTAATTGTATATTATTAAAATATTATGATTTTTCCCCTTCCAAGCTGGAGCGATGAGCGGCACCTCCCTGGTGTCGGGTGCAGCTGGCTCTGACTGGCACTCACAAGGTTGTCCTCCAGGTGCTGCATCAGAAATCTTTTGACACAGTGTCAGTAAT
Organism: Coccyzus lansbergi; assembly: GCA_033558105.1. Lineage (NCBI taxonomy): Eukaryota > Metazoa > Chordata > Aves > Cuculiformes > Coccyzidae > Coccyzus > Coccyzus lansbergi. The sequence continues at coordinate 722,163 of JAUMJK010000430.1, read as the reverse complement.
TAAGTGTACAATTAAGAGAATGTCTGCAATTAAGTTCAATCAGTCAGTCAATCAAATCTACATTTGTAAAGGGTTTCTAAAGGGCCCCTCAGCCAAGCCTCCCCTCCAGAGCTCTGCAAAGTCAACACCAGCCACCAGGCGACAGGAGTTTGAAGCAACTCAAAGAAAGGGCTGTGAGGTTTGTGTGGAGGGGATATCTGAGGCCTGGCTGCCTACTGAATAAAACCTGATTTTAGGTAAGGAATTTAGGGACAACACTGAAACGTAACTAATAAAAAGCCTAAACTTTTGGCTTTTCTCTCTCTGTCTCCCTGAGCGTTCAGCTCAACAGTTTTATTTCACATTTAGATGTAGAGGCAGAGGGTTGTGGTGTCTGTGTGGGAGCCCTTTCTGGAAGGAGAGCAGCTCATGGGCTGTGAGACATGGGGTGAAAGCTCCCAGTATTAACATGCTTGTTCACGACTTGTGTGTCTCTGCAATTGGGGTCTAAGAAGTGCTGTCTCTGAAGTGGAAGCAGTTAGTGTGGTTCCCATTCTTGCCAACATGCCCCTTTCCAGAAAGAGTTCTCTCTCAATAGACACAGCTACCACATTTGGTTTATATTCTGTACTCTGAAGTCAATACTGAGTCTGGTAATCAGTGCTTCAAATAGATATACCCTCAAACCAACCTTTTTCAAGGGGGTTCTCCAGTTCCTCCTTACCAGGCTACAGTGACATACACTGTTCAGGAACTGGTATTCTTAAATAGTGTCAGGGAAGGACACAGGCCTTTAAGTTCTTCTATGCAAATAAACTTTATGTCATTGTGAGCTTGTGAGTAGTCAAGTGTAGTTGAGTACAGCTAGAAAAGGGCTGTGTTTCTCTGTTTTGTATGTACCTGGTGTTCGTAAGACTATTTTGATAGGTATAGGTTTAATATAATGCCCAGAGTATGAGTGGTGGCAATGCCACGAGAGAGCTTCCAAAGGCAGGGGCCAAGACTGGTGGCTGATCCTTTTTTGACTGTGTTGCTTTGATTTTATTCCTTTTGCCTGAAAGGAAGGTTTTCTCGTCTGAATTGCCAGGTCCACATCATCATTTGCTTTCTACAGTCTGGAAGTATTCAGTCTTCAGACTGCATGTATTACTTCAAAGAATTACTTGAGGGTTTTTCTTGTCTCTGGTGCTATATCAATGTGAGCAACAGGCCATGGTTCCTTTAACGAGCCTGCATTTACACAGAACCTGTCATCCCTTGAAGGAGGCTTGCGAACCTCACAGGGCATTGACAGAGACTTGACCACAGCAGTGTGTCTCTCTGATAGTTTGTCTGCTGTCTCATTATATTCATTGCTTTAATGCATGGGAAGCTGTTAGCCAAGATGTCCTTCATATGGGGGGAGAAAGAGAACAAATGGCCAAGTGGTGCTGTAAATATTCCCTAGTATCATTAATACTCAACTATATTTCTGTCTCCATCCACAGAGCTTACAGTACCCTTCAAAGTGAAGGCTTCTTACACCTGGGAATCTGAAGCCAGGCAGGAATGGAAGGGTGAGAGGTCGGTGAGTACAGTACAATACTTCAAATCATCTTCTGCAAAACAAAGTGGCTTCCAAGAGCAGGACCCTCTGGACCTGTTGCTGCCTGGGCAGTGGGAAGGTAGGTACCCTTATTTTATTGATTATTTAAATGCAAAATTGTGTTTTCCATCTGATTGTTCTTGATCTGTCATACTTACCCTCTTGTTCTTCTGTTCTATCTCACTAAATAATGAGGGGAGGAACCCAATTTCTTGCTGGTGTTCTTGTCACCCTCCACAATCAATCACCACCATAACTAATGAATGGCTCGATAAGGTCTCAGTTGATCTGGGATGCCCTGAAGAAAAATACTTCAGGAGAAGATATCAAAAGCTCTTTTGGGTTATGTATTTCAGGATGCTTACAGAGGTGGAGTGTTAAATGGATAAGGAAGTTTAGAGAATGAAACAGTGTAGGGTTTACTGGCTTCTGGTTTGAAAATAAATTGTGGTACTGTTATTGTACTGGTTTACCAGGCACTGTCGTGTTGGTCTGATGGTTGGATTGGGTGAGCTTAGAGGTCTTTTCCAACATTAATGAATCTCTGATTTGAAATAACTTTAAATAGCGCTAAGTGGGAAATAGTTTTCTGTAGGGTATCTAGCACAGGGGGTGTTGTGCTTAACAATGAGTCTGGCAGTAAATGTCTGGTAAATAAATGCTGGAAGAGAGCAGCCAGCAGCTCTACATGGAAGGTGGCTGTTGGTTTCCTGGGAGAAAACCCTTCCCTGGTCTCGTTTGTAAGAAAAGCCACCAGTTAGTGGGTTTTGAATGCTTTTAAAAATCAGTCAAATAGAAGGTGGAGGGTGGGGAAGAAGGATTAGTCAGGCAACTGGAAAATAATACAGGATAATAAATTCTTGAAGTCTGGTCCTAAATCTATCAAAGCAAATAATATGTCCTGATGGTAAGAAGACATTATTTGTTTTCTTGGTTTAAATTTGCCAGGCCTCATTTTTTGGGGCATTTGTCTCAGGGTGTTGAGGACTTTGAAAAGGCAATTACAACTGGTGAATGATTGGTGTTAGATATGACACTTTTATGCATCAAATAGGTTTAACTGCATTAACCTTCAGGGAATTTACACTGACACCTTAAAAGATCTATGCGGGGCTCAGCCTGAAAAATCTAACTTCTTCCTCAACTTAAATCTTATTTACATTCATTTTATTATGAAATAAATGGGTCTAAAATTTTAATGGAGCTTTGCCAGGTTCTGAAGGCAGGGGAGTTGGAAGGAAGGAAACAGTGTGGATCTTCAGAGAGAGATCCTTGAGGAAATGCAGAGGTGCACGTGCATCAGAACATGGTGACATTCTGGTTTCTTTACTGGATAAACAGTCCTAGAGGGAAGACAACTGAAAGCAACGATGTTAAATGTCTAATTTATCCACATTAAGGCTTAATTTCCTGCTAGTAAAGAATTCAAGCCTTCCAGAAAGCAGCTTGTGGTCTTTGTAGACTTTTAATCTTTACACATTATGCAGAAAGTACGTACATTCGCAAAATGGGCTCTTACTGGAGACTTGCGAGAAATAGTCAGGTTATTAATGCTCGCTGTACTGCTCCTCTCCGCTTCCCAGCATGCTCGATCTGTTTGGATGCCTGGTGGATCCAAATCTCCAATGCAGTTTCCCTTCTCTGGCAGTGGGAAGCGGCTCCTCGTGTTGCTGATTTATCTCCATGCCTCTTGTGCTTCACTCCACTGAAATCTGGTTAGGTATGAGACAGACTCCGGTGGAATGAAGGACAACAGAACCCATGGATCGTCCTTATCTCACTCGGGGGGGAAAAAGCAGGCGAGTTTATTGCGTATTAACCTACCTTTTTGGGAAGCCCAGCGGGTACACCTGTGATGTTGGAATTGATACAGGAGATGTGAAACTCTACAGGCAGTGCTTATGGGGATGCTATGGGCTGGAACCTCCCTTTGCTCTTTTTTCTCTCCATATCCCTGTTTTCCGTTCACTTTAATTTCAGCCTGTAACAAAGGAGCCGGGTACAGTTTGGGATGTTAACTGTGGGAACAACTTACCAAAGAATATGGCAATTCTCTTAATTTGGAGAAGCTCCTGGTATTTTTAGGGCTCAAGGACTTGAGCTTCTGGCTCTTCCAGGGGAGGTTCAACAGCAATCACCTTCTGGCCTTAAATCCCTGAATTTACTAAATTCAAAGAGTGCCAGTAAGCAACTTTCTGTGCTCTGGTTCTTCTTAAAGACCTTTGGCAATAACGAGAATGGTGTTAAGCTGTTCTTTCCCTTCAGCCTAGACAAGGAGAAATTATCTCGCTTAGTCAAGGCCCCACATAATATTGAAGTGTGTTTGCCTCAGTCAGGGGCAGAACAGAGCCAGGAACACGCAAAGGCCTTGGGGCATCTGGGAAATGGATTGTGTGTGTTATGGGATCGCCTGAAGATTCAAATAGTTAAGCAAAGCACCGTCCAAACCCTCTAAAAGGTGTGTTGCCTCTTCTAAGGGACTTCCAATCTGTGAAAGAGACAAAAGTAAAGGAAATGAAGACTGTTAGAAATTTTTCCCCCAAAACTCAACCCATCCCTGCATCTACGCGGGAAAGAGGTTTAAGATTCTTGCAAAGAAATTTGATTATAGTGCAAATATTTTACTTTTTTTTAGATGTATCTTGGTTTTACCTATAAAATTAATACTAAAGTCTGTATATAAAGCATGGACTTAGCATTGCATGTGGCTTCTCACCTACAGAATTGAAAACAAAAAAAAAAAAATCTACCCTGAAATACACAAATCCCATGAGTGACATGAAAGTTCAATGTATTCCTGTAAGGAACAGCAAATATTGTTTCCAATGGCTTTTCTTCATAGGGACCCAAAGCCAAATTCAGGGACACAGGCTGCAGATTCTGCCTCCCTGGTACCTTGGAAAACTGGGATTTCAAAGCGAAATGGGATTTCAAAGCGAAATGGGATTTCAAAGTGAAACAAAGGGTCCAGTTCTGAGCAATACGTGTTTGGAGAACTTATCCATGCGCTTGGATAACTTCAGATTTTGACTTTTAATTTGCATTTACCTCGCAGCTTTGGAAAAGCTCAGTTGGTGTGCAGAAATGTGGTGTGAAGATGAACAAAAATGCTTGCCTGCACTTAAAAAAGAAAAGCCACCCCCAACTATGGAGGTGCCTGTGGAGGATTTAACAGCGCAAATAGCTTAAGGTGCTTCTCTCTCACTTTTGCTTTTAAATATAAACCTGCTGCACTGGAGCCGCTCCCTCGGCTTTGTCGAGACATGTTAAAAGCATTTGGGTAAGTCTTGAGAAAGGGTGGTCTAGGCAGGAACCCATCAACTGAAATTCCTCTGTGCAATCCTGCCTGGTTTGAAATGCCTTTTATCAGGCAAGTTCCAACAGGGCTTTAGCACTGCAAATGCCTAACGCACAGCTTCCAGCTATTAACTGCTTTGTGCCTGGAATTTGCAAAACCAGAATGCCCAGGAGAGAGAATCAGCAGCTGCAGAACTGGGTTTGGCTTTGGTATCCTTTGGGAGCAGCCTGAATAATTAAGGAAAGGTGCTTATCAACATAATCTTAGATTAAAACAATGGTAATAAACTGGAAATACAAGCTCGAGGGACCCACCTCCATCAGCTCTTCCCCCCTCCTCAGTCCTGATCACTAATTGAAAGTAAATTAAAGGTTAGCAGTATGGGGGGGTTTTTTCAGTCTTTGCTTTTGCTTCTCCCCGTGGAGAAGTCTTGAGCGTCTGGCTTCAGCCTTTTGCATCTACCTGAGCAGCAGTGAAGTTCTGCTGTGTTCTCAGAACTGGCAAATCTTGAAGTAAAGGTCAGGTACAATCGTACTGGACTTCTCTGAACTTTAAAGTGAACAAATGTTTCTGTATTTCTCCCTCTCTACAGGGAAACTTAGAAAAAGAGATGCTCTGAGCCAAAGCTGGTTGCGTTTGTTAGATTAAATACGCTTTGTTAGAGCTGGTAACTGCAAACACTTCAAACTCAGTGCAGTGCCCTGTGTGCTCTCAGTGCCAGTAACTCATAATCCTGGTTAGAAAAGGAGATGAGAGCTTGTTTTACTGTCACGTAAGCTTGTATTTAAGACTAAGCATAAGTGAAAACTGCTTTCTGAAGCTCAGATCTGACATCAAATCTGACCTCCAGAGGCAATGTTATTCCACAACCACTGCCTGATCCAGGTCTGAGAACAATCTTGGCTTAGATCTTTTCTAGAAAACGCTCCTACTCCAAGCATATTCTGCTGCTCATTTGGGAATTCCAGTTTTTCTGCCTTACCTCGGTGTTACCCTCACCCTATCCAAAGCCTTTGCTTGAAACTGGCTGCTGTTTCTCTTTTAAAGGGAAAACAGTTTTGTGTTTCTCCTGATTTTGAGCAAGTCTTACAACACAGCAGTAAGTTAAGTCTAGTTGGCCTGACCTGCTGCTCATTTATCTTAGGGAGAAACCTGATGGCACAGCAGTAGCTGAAGTCACTTGCAGAGCTCAGTTCTCTGATTTAAAAGTTAGTGAGAAGGCCTTTGAACTCTTGCTACTGCACAATCACCAGTATAAACAAGAGAAAAGATTCACAGAAAGGGGGAGCTGACAAGGCTGAATCCCAGCATCCCTAGTGCCACCGCACAGCACTACAGGACTATTTGACTTCAAAGTTCTTGGCAAACTTATCAGACTAAAGCAAGTTAACAATTTCTCTATTAGGAAAAATAACAAATAGAACTATTCTTAAACATTTCACTTTTTGGTGAGATATCTACATGGTTAAGGAAATCCTTTTCAAGTGACTTGCATAGAAAATCAAGAGAAGGAGCAAGTGATTGATACTAAGCTAAGTTCTTGCAGATGGGGGTTTGGATGGCAGCTCCAGTCTAGTATTTGTTGTACTGGTGTAAATCCAGAGCAACACCACAGGTTCTGCCTTAAAAGGTTCTTAAAGGCCAGTGGTAACTACACAATTCTTGCCAATTTGGGAAATACCTCTCCATGTATGACCATCAGTTGCTGATTTGAATTACTTAACTATTATTTAGAACTTAAAATGCCCATAGGAAATGGTTGAGAAGTTTGGGGTTTTCCTTTTAAAAGCTGTCTCCTGGCCTCAGTTTCCTGCATGGATGGATGTAGGGAACGAGCGCTGCCTCTGCTGTGTGAGCAGTGTTAGCAGACCTTGCTCCTGCATCTTCTCACCAGTGCAGCAGCCTCCCCAAGCACCCACCTCTCCCCAAGAGGCTCCCAGCCCCAGTGCTCCCCAGTTCACCAGTTTTATACGACACGTAAGGGTGCATGGTCGCACAGTACACTCACCTGTGGTGGGGAACCAGGTACCCGTCCTGTCTTGCCGCTGCTCTGCTGAACTCAACCAAAACAAACAAAAAAAAGACTAAGGAGACAGGAAACTTAAAATAAAACAGCTGGTAAATAAATGCAGAGACTAGTTATTTTCTTCTTTTCCATCCTGCTTTTGAACAGAATCCCAGAGGCAGTGGAATGGCAGATGGTCCATGAGGCGGGTGGCACCATGTGTCGGGATGTCCCGGGCTGGCAGCGCTCGGAGTTTGGGAGCGAGAGGAGTGGGAAGGCACTCGGGGCATCTTTACACCAAGGCAGCACGGGGGATTTAAGGGAGCCTCTGCTGAGGCTCTGCCCCTCCAGGTGCTGTCGGCAGGTGCAGTCTTTATTTGCACAGCCAATGGAGAGGGCAGGGGCTGCAGCTCCTCCCCGTGCTACCTGTGTGGGGGTGCAGGGACTGGGTGCTGGGGGTCCTGCTACTCTCTGTGCAGCCAGGGTGAGGTTCCCAAGGGAGTCAGGGCTTCCCAGCACCCAGCTGCCTAAAAAGGTACTGGTTGTGCTGGGATCCACCTTCCGCCCCCAAGTCCCCCAGAAAGGGCTATGAGAACGCTATTTCACCCTTCCCAAGGGAGCGTGGAAAGGGCTTAGGAGTCACCAGGGATTGGAACAGGATGCTCGGGGGAGAGTAGTGACATCCACATTGATTGAGAAGTCATGTGTGTGTGATGCTCAGGAACGTGGTTCAGTCATCAGCAGTGTTGGGTTCAGGGCTGGACTCAGTCCTAAAGGTCATTTCCAACCCAAATGATTCTCTGGTTCTGTCATATTTCCGGATGGTCTCTTATTCTCAAGGCCTTTATTTTTAAAAGTATTCATACTGCAGGTGCCCGATGTGATAGAGAACACGAATCTTTTTGTCAGATAAAATTTCCTAACTTTTTTGGTTTTGCTGTTCTAGGTTAGAAATATTTCCTTTAGCTTTTCCAGAGCTGCTAAGGAACTGGCAATCCTTCCTGCCAGGGGGTGTGGGCACGGCACTTGCTCCCACAGCAGGGTCTGCCCTTCGGCCTCCAAACCTGTTGTTGGGAATGGCCAGGTTTGAGGTGCCCATCCTCTGCATTTAACATAAATACTGTGGAAGGCAGATTGCTCCTTGATCTTTTAACTCTACTAATCTGCATGAAGCAAAACATCTCGGCGAGTTTGCCTTTCCAGTGGAGCAGGGTGTAGGTAACTAAGGGAAAAAAAAAGAAATTAGATTTCAATTCTCTCTTTCTTCCTAACTATTCTCTATTTCTTCCCATGTAAGGACTGCACATGAATTCTGCTTTTCGGTTTGCTGGTTGTTGGGTAAACCAGAGGTTCTGCATCCTGGCTGCTTTGGTTATGACTCAGGTCATGAGTTTTGCTGCTTTAATTCTGGTTGTGGTGAATTGTTCTGAGCAGCAGTGTCCATCGTGCTTGCCCACAACTCTCAGTTAAAAGTTCAGATTTCTTTGCCACACGTTTTATTTGTGGAGCTGAACATATCAGCCTGTAACTGTGTCTGCTGGAAAACTCAGAGAAAAGGCAATCAGTGTTTTCCACATGAGAAATATGGATAGAAGGCTATGGCTGTTCATTGCCTGCTTTTATTTTTGTAGAGCTGTGGGACAAAATAATCCAAACTCTCAGCAATTTTTGCACTGCTGCACAGTTTGAAGCCAGGGCAATAGTTTTTAGATACAAATCAGGTCTTTTATTCGTTCTATTTGCTACCGCAAAATAACAAACACTGTTAAAGTTTACAGCTGTTGCTGACAAGGACAGAGATGGTGGGACTGGCTGTGGTGTGGGTAGCTGGGGAGAAACGACATAATACCAATCATTTCAACTATTGATTCCCTTAAACTTTCAACATGTACCTGTTAGGTGGAAAAAGCCTGCAGCATATCATAAAAGTGCTGCTGCAAGCTCTGAAACCCTGCTGATGGAAATATGTCAGGGGGTGATGGCTCTTCCTTGCAGTGTCTGAAAGGCACATTCCGGTGTTTGGCTTCTGAGGAGGAAACCTGTGTGGTCTTGAAGGCTTGTCAGCTTTGACCTCTAAATTTGTCCAGTAAATGGAATCAAGTTATTTATTTGGTCTGCAGGTTTGAGACATCAAACACAGCAGAGGAAAGCTCAGGGCCACGTCTCCTGAAATTGCCTACAGTAAATCCTGTCCACGAGCAGGTGGAGAATAGTTGAGGGGTTTCCCCCATTCGCCTCCCGAGTTTATTTATGATCATGAAAAACAACTTTATGAAACACACAGCCTACATAGGAATAAGGATTAGATGGACCCTCGGACTCTGCATTCTTCCTATTTCCCATCACAGAAAAGTGAAGCACAGGGTAGCACAGTGTTTCACTTTTACTCTGCATGGTCTCAGACTCTGCTGTGCTGCAGCCTAACCAGCTTTCCTGCCCCCTTTCCCTGCGTAGCGCTTACTCTCCCACATGCATAAAAGGAAAACGATCTTGTAACCTTTCTGAAATGAAGCCAAAAAACCCTCGTTTGATCATAGGGAGTCACCTTCCCTGCTCCATTCTCCTGCAGCCTTCTCAAACCAGCGCTGTGGTGAGACTGGTAGTGTCTCTAAGTCCTTGGGGGGAGACAATTTGCTTGTGCTTGGAACTAACATGAGTATCTGCATTATTCAGTCATTCCACTTCTCCAGCTGCTCCTGTCTCTGCAGTTGGGGTTGTGCGGAAGCTCCCAGCTGTGAATAGCAAGAGATATACTTGTAGCAAAATGTAAAACTTAAATCTTGTAAGAAAGTCTTTGTATATCATAACAATAGAGGAAAAGGAGAAAGATTGAGGCTTGCTTAGGTTTCTTTGAGATATATTCCTGCACCACTGCCTAACCACTTGTTTGAGACGACAGCTCTAGTGCTCAAGTTTCTGGTACTGGTTTTTAAAGTCTTTGTAGGATTTTTTGTGTTCTGCCTGTATATCTGCCCAGAAATGTGTGTTCTCATTTCCATCCCAGCCATGGAGGAGATGCTGGGTCTCGCCTCTGTGAGCAGATGTCTCTGAGGTGGCATAAGGCAACTTTAAGATTGCATCTACTGGAACTTGCAAGGAAAAAAGCAGAACATGCCAAAATATTTCTGGGGCATATTTCCTGATGATTATTATGTCTATAACAAAAGACATTAGATGCTTAATGTCTTGATATAGCCAAGACACTAATCATTCTCATTCAACAAGATATCTGTGCAGAAGTCAATCAACTGATGACAGGTTCCAGTAAGTTTACTTCAAATATTCTCAGCCATAATTGCTCATTTGCAACTTGCAGAGGAAAGAAAATCAATTGCGTCAACGTCTCTTGTCATCTTCACCCCATCCCCCAGGCTCCGTGCGAGTTTACTTTATCCTTTTCACTTCCAAGTTTAAAAGAAAACACTGCCTCTGTTCTCTTCCCATTCCCCCTTTGGCAATGGGAGTTGGCATGAGCTAACACACCTGGTTCTGCAGTGTAGTTAAGTATCTGGCTCTTCTACATTCATGTTTGGCTCTTTTCTTCCTTTAGATGCATCCAATTCAGCTGCAGTACGTGTCCTTGGCAGTCCTGGGCACCTTTGAGAGCTCCATCCTACTGGGTCTGCAGCAGAGCAGGAAGGCTCCCGGCTTCTCCTCACTGTGATGGTTTAGTAGGCAGGGAGGTGTTGGGGTGATGTTGGACTGGATGAGCTTAGAGGTCTTTTCCAGCCTTAATGATCCTTTGATACTTGGGGAATGGGACTTTTTCAGTAGAGCAGCAACTCAAACTGATCCAGGGTGAAAATAAATATGTGATGGCATAAGGGAGTGTTGGACTTTGCATTATGACTTCTGGGAAGAAAAATGGAGACTTTAGGGTCTTTTAGTCTAAGTTTGTTGTAGCAGTTTTCCCCTTGTTCTCTTCTTCCATCACTAAAGGAGTAAAAACCTGAAAAAGGAAAGGATGGAAAATAGAGAAGCTAAGGAAGAAAAGCATCATCTAGGAGATTTAGTTCTGCCTTTGCGCTAAGGGCCATTTCTGTGAAAATATTTTCTGATTTAAAAGAAGGAAGTTCTTGAGGAAAAAATTATCTGTGCATGTTTTTTTGCTCAGCTTTGCTTGGCTGCTTCTGAAGGTGCCATTCACTTAAGCTGCTGCTGAAAAGAGCCAACAAGCTGTAACCTGCTGTCCTGCACTGTTACTTCTGGGTGCCACATCCATGTTTCAACACGGCTCTCAAGGCTTATAAAAGGATGCTGGTGACACATCACGTTAGCTCCGTGTTTCCCAGCAATGTTTATGGGATGGCAAACTAAGGCTGAGCTTAAGAGCTGCCTGCGGGGGCTGAGAGACGGGGAAGGATCTTGCTGCCTTCCCATTACTGTAGAAAATTGGAAACCTTGCTGTTCCTTCCATAGTGTTTTTCATTTTGCTGTTCCAGACTCACACGTTCTCAGAGGTTTTAAGTATTAACCAGCTAAATCCTGATGTGTTAAATCAGGGAAAAGAAGGAAACGGCCTTTAACTGTAAAAAAAGATGGTCTAGGCTGCTGTTTGAGTAACTGGCAGCCCCCAGTCAGTGTTCATGTGATGCAGGTTTTGTTGGACGGGGGAAAAAGGAAGTTTTAACAGGTCCAAACAGAAAAAGTAGATAAATGTGAGCATTAACGAATTGTCAGGGCTTTGGCCAGTAATGGTGTGGGGGTCAGCATGTGACTGTGTTGCTGAAGTGAGCTAATGGAATCATAGGATGCTTTGGGTTGGAAGGAACACTTAGGGGTCATCCAATCCCACTGCCCATGCAGGAGCAGGGACATCTTTAACCAGATCAGGTTGCTCAGAGCCCCATCTGACCTGGCCTTGAATATTTTCAGAGATGGGGCCACCAACTGCCTCCCTGGGCAACCTGTGCTTGTGCCTCTCTGCTCTCATGGGAAAACATTTCTTCCTTACGCCCAGTCGAAATCTCCCCTCCCTTAGTTTAAAACATGAACATGAAATTCCTCGAGAAGACCATGAGGTGCACCTGGGCCCATACATCTTCTCTCACTGGGTGATATGCTGGGATAAACGATTTTTTGTGTAAAACTTCCCTATCTGCCAAAATAGCTGCACCAAGGCAGGATCAGTGCGTGAACCGCAGCTCCAGCACAGCAGTGTCTGCTCCTGCTGCTTCTCTGGAGCTCCTAGGAGGGAGAAGGAGACTCAGCAGCTGCTGCCCCAGATCTGCTAAGGCTTTCCAAAAGGGCTTAAAGAACCTTCAAATGAGATAATTAAAGATTGATGATACCTTGATGGTAAAACAGTATCCCAAGGCTGTAAAGGTAGCAGGCCTTCTCTCCTCTGCCTTTGAAGATAAGGCAGGGTGGCTATGTTTTAATTACTGGAAGGTTACTTGCATTTTCTGTGTCTGCAAGAGGCCAAGAGCTGGAATTTATAGTAATTCTTGAATTTCTGCTTGAGAGCATAACTCTATGCATTAAAATTTTACTCGGTCTTTAGATCTGGGTTTAAAACCCAGCAGCAGGAGATGATTAAAATACAGGTTTTGCTTTTCAATTTATCCCTTCCTGAATTTGTTACCGTTCTGCAATAGCTCATCGTGCTCTGCTATTTGTGAGTAACCCTGAAAGCCAAACTGCTTTATGCACGATGCTCAGATCATAACTTCATATCTGGGGAGCTGATCGGACCAACACTACTAACATAGCTCAGACTCCTCACTTTCAGTGAGTTGCAGCTGTAAAGTCCATCTAAACCTCATCAAATAAAGATATTTATGCTGAGACTTGTGTGCCAGGCCAGCAGGGAGAGGAGACTCTGCAGTCAGAGGTCACTTCGGAAATAAAACCCTCTGGGTGTAGCTGGGTCTGCACCTTGGTTTTGATAGCAAGGAGGAAGAATGAATCATCCTGCTGGCAAGGCTAATGCAACAGTAATTTAAGAATAAACCTTTTAAGCTGATGTATGCAGCCTAAAGCTGCCAGAGTGCTGCCGAGGAGGAAACTTTTCAGTTGTATGTTTGCGAAAAGGAAAAACAAAGATGGGCAAGAATGAAGTCATGGCATCAACACTCCCAAGGAACGAATTTCTAGGTAGCAGAGGTGAAATTTCAGACTTCTCCATTTTAAGCCAATTTCTCTGATTTAAGCTGAAAGGGGGTGCGATTTGGATGAGATATAAATAAGAAATGGGTGGAACTGGTTGGGCTTCGAGGTCCCTTCCAACCCAAACCGTTCTATGATTCTATGCATTTTAATGCCCTTTTAGTGACCTGAGAGAAATACTTGGGATTGTTTTAGCTGTCAGTCTGTGGTATCTTCACCTCTCCATACGCAGCTGTGTTTTAAGAGCCCTGTTTGGCTCTTCCCAGGCTGCAGCCTTGCTTGCTCTGTGCTCCCAATCAAATGAAAAAAAAAGCGATGGCAGAAATTCAGGGCTAAAGAGGGAATGTATCAGGCAGCTGATGCAACTGAATCATAGAAACAGATATATGTCTATAGAGATCTGTGTTATTTATCCAATAAAAATGTACTGAGAAACACAGCACAGGCTGGAAAATTAAATTACACCGAAACCTATTTCCTGGAAAATATGGAGGTAATATTCCTCCCTCTGTTCTGTACTTTAGAGCAGCACTAAAAAGTTACATTCCACAATAACAGGCATTTGAAAGACTCTGCTAACTCTTCTGGGTGGGAGGGACAGAGGACAGCTTGTTTTTCAAGGAATCTGTGTGCTACAGGCATAATTATATATTTTAAAGTAGGAAAGCCACAGACAATGAGGCCAAGCCTCTTCGGAAGCACCATGGGCACACGTCTGTGGCTGCACCTTGTCAGGCAGCAGGATGGCTGAGGGAGATTGATGAGTTATGTTGCTGTAAATCCACTAGAACAGGAGCCCCAGCCTCGTATTACACAAAGCCCTCGCTCCTCTCAGGAAGGAGTGGGTGTCTCGGTTATTATCAGTTGTTATACCTAAATGAAGGCTTTGGGGAGACCTTAGAGCAACTTCCAGTACTGAAAGGGGCTCCAGGAAAGCTGGGGAGGGGCTCTGGAGCAGGAGGAATGGTTTTCAGTTGAAAGATTGAGGTGAGATCTTAGGAAAAAATGTTTTGCTGTGAAGGTGGAGAGGCCCTGGCCCAGGTTGCCCAGAGCGAGGTGGCTGCCCCATCCCTGGAGGGGTTCAAGGCCAGGTTGGATGGGACTTTGATCCAGTGGGAGGTGTCCTGTAGTGATGCTCTGGTTATCTTTAATGTGTTCCTTTTAAAGAGAAACACAGAGAGACATACAGCTGTGACTGTGCCCTTTCTGCACCAGTTTCTAGACTATGGATTTGAGCACCAACATCTTTCAGACCCCTGACCTTAGATTTGTTCTCTTGGAGGAGCAGAAGCTCAATGGGAAATCATCAGCTTTGCTCTGCTGCCCTGTACAAAGGGGAGCACCAGTCTTTAGGGAAAACTTGCCTGCACTGGGGAAAAATGTGTATCCCTCAGTTTGTAGGAAACAATTATTTAGCACTTGTGGCATCTTGATTGTTTTCTGGGTTACTGAAGATTTCTTGGGAAAGAGATTCGCTGGGATTATGCAATTGCTGTCCCTGAGCACATAGGTGTGTGCAGAGCGAAAACATCAGTAGATGTTCTGGCTCCATCTCTACAAAACTGGAAGTGCTAACAAAGCTGAGTTTAAAATGTAGGAGTGAAAAGTTTTTGTTTAGTTTGGATGAGCATCCTCAGCTTCTGGAGGCTTTTTGATATGGTTCTAGCCTTCTCTGGTATTTTTTTCTGAATCCATTTATTGATAACGGTAAGAAGCGGGGAAGTGGCAAAGTGGTTTTTTATGACAGGAGTGAAGCTGAAAATAGTGAGAAATGTCTTCTGTTTTGTGTTCTTTGTATTTTTACTGACTAGAAGTAGGAAACAACCCCTTAAGAAGTTTCTGCAGCTATTGTCTGAGTCTGCTGGGGGAAAGGACTTGCTTAGCATTTGATACACACAAAGAAAGATCCTGGGAGAAGTGATTGTGTTGAGGACAGAATTAGCAACAGAGGCTCTGGTTCAGTCCTCTTCCCCGTGACCTCAATGTCCATCCCCGGCCCCGGCTCCCTGCCAAGCTCGCTCAGTGGGACACACACGTTCCCCGTGTTGCTTCCTGGTGGGCCAGACACAGACCTTCCTGTGAGCCGGCTCTTCTGAGCTGTTCCAGCACGCTGAGCTCTGAGGCTTTGTCAACTCATACCTGCCCTTTTGTCTGCAGCTCAGAGTGTAGTTTGTGAGTAACCCGAGCCCTTCCCTTTCCCCAACATGAAGGAACACGCTGGTTTATCTGAGCAGCAATTCCAGCCCGTGCCAAGAACACGCCTTTGGGAACGCTCCTTTCTTTAGCCTTATTCAGCTTTGCGTTGTCTCAACTTGTTGTGCGATGCTCTCTAGGCTCCATGAGCGAACCCTCCATGGGAGCTCTCCATGCCTGGTAATGCCTGTTCCAATCTGAAGGAAACGACTTAGCGTTTGAGCGTAGCTGCGATTTGGTTGGTCCATGTGCCATGTGTGATGATTGGGGCACTCCAGACTCTGCCATGGATAACGTGCTCATGTACACGGACCCCGGCTTGAACTGGGTGTGTTAAAAATAACACCTAGATTCCTTTATATGGTGTTTAAATAAGTAATTTTTAACTTGAGGCTTCATTCTTCTCACCGAGTTGAGTACTGTTAGAATTTAGGAACGTGCTGATGGCTACTGGTGGCTTTTTAGCACAGTCTGAAATGTGAAACTCGCCGTGTTGAAGTTAAAAAACAGTTGTTTCCATTTTTGTATCTGTAAGTGACATCTCCAAAGGCAGAGTCACCTTTCTGAAGGGCCTTTGAAACTCCACCTGCAACCCCTGTGCTGTATCCCACCTGGAAATGCACGGAAGAGGTGAAATGCAGCCAGAGGCGGCCCCGCAGGTCAGAGGCAGTGCAGTTCAGGGGTGAAGGCACATGTCGGGGCTGTCAGAGAGCCCCTGCAGCTCCCTCCTGCCTGTGGGAACGCTTGCACCTTTATGTTCAGAGCCGTATATTAAAATAACAGATGGATAATTTTAATTATTCTGCATAATAGCTGATGTTCTGATCTTCATGTAGATTGGGGGAAACGAGGAGTATTCTTACACATGTGGCTTTAGTGGAGCAGAAGATGAAAGGCTCCCAAGAAATATTTAAAGTATATGCCACAGCATTGCTGGAAGTCACGGGGGCTGAGGTCCGGCCAACACTAATAATGCTAATTTAATGATTCTGGTTAGAAATATGCAGTTTTTACCAGGGCAGTTACTTAGGCACATCCCCATGAGTGGCAAGTTGCAAGCCTGTCACCCTGACGCACTCCAGTGGAACCTGGGTTGACAAATCCACTTTAGAAAAAGCATCAGTAACACCAAACCTGCTCTGGCTTTACTGGTTTCAGGAGGACGTGATTTAAGTTACACGTCTTTGGTTGCTTTGCTGCATCTGGAGCAGTGTGTGTGCTGGCTGCCACCTCTGGGGGCTGGTGGCTCCCAGTTTAGCTTTTCCCAGTGTCTCTGCTTCACCCAGTGTGGGATGTGCAGCTTCGGAGCACATTCAGTCCACGAACCAGATCTCCCTTTGTAACTATGAGCCCATTTCGGGGAGAAAAAATTAGGAACTGCAGGATACTCTCCTTGCAGATGATGGGCTGTTACTGCCTTCCAGCATCGCACGAGCAAAAGACATAAAATGGATGCTATGTACTAATATTCTCCTCTTGCATTATTTACTGTTGCAATGTGTATTCCCATGCTCTGCTGTCTAAGGTGACATCTCAGCTCTGGATTTTTGATGATGACTATTATAATGAGACAAAGGAAGAGAGGCAGCTTACATTTGATTTGGATCCCTCTGCCTTTTTAAAAATTGAAGATTTCTAACTCTCAGCAAAATCCCCACCACGTGAGACCATGTTTTACATTCTGCCTGTTTGCAGACCTGATAGATGGGGGCTTTATGCAGAATCCCAGGGTGTCATTGTTCCATTAATGATTTAGAGCGAGGCGTTAGTTTGCCTTTACTGGTGTAATCTTGTATTTTCATGTTCTGAGAGGGCATTTTTGAATGTGTGAGAAACCAATTTTAAATACAAACATAGAAGATACTAGAGGGAATCTGTCTCAGCCAAGAATGAAAGCTGTTTCGTAGTTAGAAAGGGTGGTTTTGGGGTTGACTTCATTTTGTGAACAGTGAAACATCTGCACTAACTGCTGGAAAGATAAAAGTGATTTACCCTGACACAGGAGGGGCAGAAGGTGATTTTGCAGATGTAGATGTTCCCAGAGAAAACCTAACACCCGCTCCCCTCCATCCCATTTTGAAAAATGCAGAGTTCCTCCTTTGCCCCTGCAAAGCTGAGCCAGGGCAGCCAGGGGCTGAGCTTAAAAGCCATGAAGAGAACTCACATAAGACTGTGCTCCCTCTGCATTAGCAGCAGAGCCTCAGGAGGGCTGTGTAGGCAAGGCTCTGGCATGGGAGACCCCACAAATGGAAAATCTCATATACTCTGCCCCCTTTTCCTATGTCAGGTTGTCCGTGACAGGGGCTTGGGAGCAAGATTTGCTCCTGCCAGTTTGGTTGGATCCTGATGAACTGGGTGTGCTGGGGATCCTGCCCTGGGACCCCTCTCTCTGCTGGGAGATAATTTGCTTTTAAGGGTGTCCTCAAGTCATTTCTCTTGCAGCAGAGTTCAGAGACAAGCAACGTGGTGCGACTGGATGAGCACCAGTTATCTCCTTGTCTGGGTGTGCCTGGCCCAGCACGGCTGCGGAGTTTTATCTGACACCACTCTACCCCATTTAAACTCCTTTATCTGAATACTTTTTGAGGCAGCTCTTCCAGATCTCTACCAGAACAAGGAAGCAGGAGATACCACAGCTGAACTCCCATCTGCTTTGAAATTAGTTCTTTTTTCTCTAAGGCAGCAAACATGAAGCAACTTGCTTCGTCATTGTATGGCTCTAGAATTTCTGTAGCAGAGGCACCGAGCGGCCGGGGCAGTCTGACATCAGTCACTGTCTCGCAGGTTTATTCAGTTTCTCAATCCCATGCAAACCGTTCTTTGTCTGTACTTGCAAAAACCCCACAAAGCCGCTGATTTTGAGAAGCTGGTATTCCTGCCTGCTGCACGGCTAAAATAAACTGGACCCGCCAGATCCCACCCTTGTGTTATTTACAATATTTTTGTTCTCTTGGTAGTGTCGTATCTGTCTATAGGTGTGCGGGGGGCTGGCTGCTTTCGGGGCTCGCTGAGGAGCTCAGCACCAGGCTGGGTGTGGGGTGGCAGCATCCCTGGGATGGGGGAGCAGTTTGGAGCTGCCTCTGCTCAGGGGATTTCTGAAAGGCAGAGCAGAGCTTGGGTTGCACGTGCCTTACACTTGGGTCTCACTGATGTCACAGGACAGGGCGTAAGTGATTACAGAAAAGCTACAGAATCTCTGCCCCTGGGTGCCCTTGTTGACCATCCAGCTTCTCGTTTAGCTGGGTTATACGAGTTGTTGAGAAGCAAGTGGTGCGGTGTCACCTTTGCTCTGAGAAAAGTCTGGTAAGGGAACAAGATAGATTGATATTTGTGTCTCCGCTGATTGTTTATTCTTGTTGCAGGCATGCAGAGGGATGGAATATGGTGTACAAAACCACTCAGTGTGTGTGGACTTCTCTGGAGGGCAGTGGGCAGCCAGGCAGGTTCTTGAGGTTAGGAGCAGACACCTTCAAAACCTCCTGATGGGTAGTATCACCCATTGCGCAAAGCCAGCACGCCCTGTGGGACAGGAGGAGGTTGTCCAGGAGGCCTGGGTTTCCTTCTGAGTTCTGGGAGTGGAGAATGTTTGACGGGGCTCCTGCTCATTTGTATTTTAAAGCTTCTTATTCTGAAGTGTGGGACCAGGGGCTACCTCTTCAGCTGGCATAAATCTGCCTGGCTGCATGGAGATAAACTGAGTTATGCTGGCTGAAGACCTGGCCCTGGATGTAAGAAATAGAAGCAGGTGGATGTAATTTCTCTAAATTTCTGCTCAAGCTGCACATGCCTGGAGCACCAGAAATTGAACAGCACTTTCCCTAAGAGTGAAAAAGTTTATTAGCTTCATATTTGTGTTAGTGCTTCACTGCCCTCCCTCTTGACTTGATCATCACACATAGCCACGGGCTGTCTCTGGCAATGACTCTGCCTCCCCAATAAAATTAAAAATCACTTTTGTTTCATATCTTTTTAATAAGACGTGTCCTTTTTAATAAAGGACTCTGCTCTTTAATGGGTGAGGAGCTGATGAACAGCAGGCTCAGATTATTGCATTGCCCTGATTTGAATTTCTCTTTCTGTGTTTCAGATGGAACAATAAAGCTAAGTAGAAGTCCCCAAGGTGTCTGCAAGTGCAGCACAAACAGAGTTTTGCAACCTCTGCTGGGCTGAAATTGCTGCCCAGTGTAAGTGGATGTGTGGCTGCCGTGCAGTTGGGTGTAAGGAATGGATTTTACTCTCGAACATATGATATAGGAAAGAAGAGAGAATTATAGAATCATAGATGGGTTTGGATTGGAAGGGGCTATGAAGGACACCCAGTCCAGCCCTCCTCCCACCCTGCACTGAGCAGATCAAGTTGCTTCAGGGCCTCATCCAACCAAACTAGGTCTGATGGCCTCCTGCTAAAATGAGTAGACAGGAGAGAAGGGGGAGAGCACCCTCATCTTTCTCCCTTTGGAGCAACCACGTCACCCGTTACAGTTTAGATGATAGGAATAGCCAGCCTGATGGGCTTGGGCGACCTCATCCTGGCTTTGGATCAGGAGGCTCTTGAACCCTTCCAGAAGTGAACTCTGTGCCACCCCTGCTCCTCCAGTTCAGAGAATTCTGCGAGTGATAAAACCTTCCTTTAGTTAAACCAGAATCTCCAGCTCTGCTGCTGCTCATGTGCTGTGGTTTCTGGGGTTTTCCAGCACAGAAAGCGTAACTGTGGGCTACGTTTTCAGAGATGGCAAAACAAAGGCGATACAATTGTCGGCTTTTTGCATACTTTTAATCCTTAGGCTTTTCTGTGCCGCTTCAGTGCTGCACAAGTTACAGCAAGGCTGGGGCCACCTCTGCCCAAATCCACCCCTGGAGCTGCCGAGGTGGAGGGGAAGGTGCTGGGGCCAGGGAAGTGGTGGAGTCTCCATCCCTGGAGAGGTTAGAAAGATGTGTAGATGTGGCACTTGGGGACATGGTTTAGTAGGTACAGTGGTGTTGGGCTGACGGTTGGACTGGGTGAGTTTAGAGGGCTTTTCCAACACTAATGATTCCATGAACCACTGAGCAGCAGGCTCTGCTGGAGCACAAAGGTTTAGTGCTTGATAGGAAAAAAAAAAAAAAGGTTTAGTGTTTGATAGGAATGGTTGGACTAGAAGATCCGATGGGTCCCTTCCAACCTGGTTGTTCTATGATTCTATGATTCAAAGGTGAAAACCGAGGCTAAGGACGGCTCTGCTGCAGCACGGGAATGTGGGAAAGGCTATCTGTGCAGCAGAAACACGTTTACACCAAGTGTGTAAATGATCCTAAACCAACCCTTGCAATTGCAAATCTCCTAACAAAACCATGTTAATATTATAAAAGGATTATAGTGCCAGGCATTCCAGGGCATTGTGAGCAGTGGAAGGTCATTTTACACGGTTTCTTGTCCAGATAAAAATTGTATTGTGCTACACGAGCCTCATGGACTCGGTGTAGACAGAACCTGGGGACACAATGAGCCATACGCTCGTGTTCCGTGTTTGCTGGGAGAGGTGGGTAATAAACACTTTCTGGCACTGGGTATTGAGCCAAATCATCTCCAGCCAAGTGCCACCACTTCTGGAGCATCACTGAAGCCTCTGCTGATTTTTAGAAGGGAAAACAATTCATCTTTATTGTTGATTGGGGCAACTAGATAGGAAGACGAGTTAACATTAATTTTTAACTTTCTGTGCAAGTTTAACATATTACAGACATTCATCTTCCCAAGTAGTTTATGGTCTTTCTGGTGTGCTTTTCATGTTCTTCCTCTGACTATATTTCGTTTTCCATGTCGGAGCAAGGATGGAGTGGATTCCAGGTGTGTGAGCCATGTGACGTTTACTGGTTGAGGTTCAGAAATTCCTACCCTGGGGTGGAGGGGGAAGTTAGAGGGAGGAGAAGAAAAGAAGAGGAGAAATGAGAAAATAAAGTAGGCTCCACCACCTGCCATGTAATGATCGGTGTTGGAGATAAGGCTGTTTTAAGGTGCATTCCAGACATTTAGGTCCTGCCCAGGCACAACACAAAAGAAAAGGGCCACTTAAAAAAACAGCCAGCTCCTCCTCTCCCCCTGGATCAGGTGCGCACACACATGAGAGGAGAGTGAACTCTAATAAAAACCTCTCTCCTGGCTGATGTTTTCTTATGGTTTCAATTTAAAGCCCCCTTTAAGCCCACGTGCTTATACAGCCCCTCGGAGCAAGTCGTTGCCTGTGCCTGGGGGTTGAGGGCAGGGGATCCGGAGCCAATCCAAACACAATCCCACCCTGCACGAGCTGCTGGCAGATGCTGCGCGGGGACTGGGAAATGCCCCTTCCGTGATCGTTGATGTCTTCGCTAGAAACCAAAATTAAAAACGATAGCCCGTTTCTCCCTTGATTCCCTACGGCTACCATGGACGTGTGTCCCTGCCTCAAAAATTGAAGTGGGATTAGACCTTTAACGTTACATCTCGCTCAACAGTTACGAAATCACAGGGCCAGATCCTGATCGATGCTGCCGAGGCTCCTCTGGGGCTGCGTGAGGTTTTCTAACCTGGGATCATGGCAGGAACAGCGAGATGGCTTCATGCGGCAGTACTAACCCCTCTAATTAGTCTTCCCCTGTGTTATCTTTATGATCCCATGATTGGGAGCTGTTCGTGATGCAGACAAGAGTAAAGCCTTGATATTTGTTTGAGCTGCCACCGGTGGCTCCATAAATCTGCATCTCGAGGGTATGCGGCACGGCTCTCGTGGTGACAAGGGTGGTATAAAGTTGCTAATTCCCTGGGATTTGCCCCCGCGCAAACAGGAGGAAGAACAATGGGTAATTTTAACAGCATCTTAGGAAAATGCCAGCGTGATAAAAGTGGAATCACCCAGTAAAAACGTGTCGTAAAGCTTCTAAATTTCAGCCTCACTTGTCATGCTATCACTAAACAAATTTTATCTCTGTTGGACTATAAAAATCAAGTGGTAGGCTCTGGCTTTTGGTGTAAAAATAGGAACATAACTCTGCAAGGCAGAAATTTTACCTTGACTCTTAGAGATTTGGGGGAGAGAGTATGTGGTTTCTTTGGGAAAGGATTTCTTAAAGGAAAGGGGAAGCACCTGGCATTCCTGAGGGTGACACACCCTCCTCACTGGCCTCCATCGCATCAGTTCTGCTGCTCCACTAGCACAAAAACCCTTATTTATTTTTAAATTGGTATCAAGAGTTTGCTTGCTTAAGTTGAGTGCAGTCACTTCATCTGCACCTTAAATGTGTGGTACCCATTGACCCAAATGGCGAGTGAGAGGAAATGTTAGATGGGCTGAGACTTTTGGTAGGAAATTAGGGTCATTCTTTTCAGGTTTCAGCTTTAACATTGGGGGAATTATTTGGAAGGAATGTAGGAACTTTGAGAGGAAACTACAGCAAGATGCAGCCTCTAACACTATATTACTGCATAAATATTCAGTACAAAAAGTAATGAAACTAGTCGTTGTTCTCAATAACTACCTGAAAGGAGGTTGTGGAGAGAAGGGAGCTGGGCTCTTCTCCCAAGGGACAGGGGACAGGACGAGAGGGAATGGCCTCAAGCTCCACCAGGGGAGGGTCAGGTTGGACGTCAGGAAAAAATTTTTCACAGAAAGGGTGATTGGGCAGTGGCAGAGGCTGCCCAGGGAGGGGGTTGAGTCACCTTCCCTGGAGGTGTCTAAGGGATGGGTGGACGAGGTGCTGAGGGACATGGGTTAGTGATTGATGGGAATGGTTGGACTCGATGATCCAGTGGGTCCTTTCCAACCTGGTGATTCTATGATCGCGCTGTTGAGCTGCTGCCCTTTCACTAACAGTGCTTCTCGTGCAGACATGTGCCCAGCATTGTGAGCGTGATGGGGTCTCTCCCTCCTCGTCTCCACTGCCCATTTATCCCCAGTCCAACACTGGTGTCTGATCTGCAACAGCAATAAGTCAGCACGGCGTTTGGATGTGGAGATGGGCACTCCTTGACGTGATCTGCCCGAAGGGCACAGCTTTTGCCTCTCCTCGAATAAGGAGGGAAAAATAATCTTTCATTTTCTTTTTTTTTTAATCAAAAAAGATGTGACAAGTGGTAATAAATGCCTGTGTGAACTGCTGAAGGCAACTCTCTTTATATCTATAGGTGATTACTTTTCAAGTAATTGTATTCATAAAATCTTAGTGTGATTTCTCTCCTGTCCCAGAGCCACGCTCAGTCTGCTCGCTGGAGGCAGAGTAACCAGCATCACTGGTGGTACCGTCCTTTTGTGCCCGTGTAGTTGTTAGCCCCCCTTAAACTGCTGCAGGTATCCCGTGGGCAGGACTTTGATGACATGGGATCATTTATTTGAACTCGGAGGTGGTGCCTTTACTTGTACTGTCACCTGGTCGGATGCAGCTGGATGGGAGATGCAGGAATTGGGTTTTGGTTTAACTATGAAACTCAGAGCAGGGGTTACAACTTCTTGAGATTGCTTGGAAGACTCAGTGCCTCTCTCCACTGAATCTTTGTCTTGTGTTTGTCTGGAGGTGGTTTCAGTTTAGTTTTTGTGGCTTGACTGCTGGTGGATCCCTCTGCTTAATTGTGCCGTTATAGAATCATAGAATCATAGAACAACCAGGTTGGAAGGGACCCATCGGATCTTCTAGTCCAACCATTCCAGAAGAACTTTGCCTCCGCTCATCCCTTCACATGAAGCCAAAATTTCCTTCCAAATTTTGATTCTTGTCTCCGTGTTCATTCTCCCTCTCCCATGAGCCTTTCAGTGGATTTGTCCAACACTGGAGATGTTGGAATTTTATTAGAAAAAAACGTGCAATTCAAATTAAGGTCAAAATGGAAAATCCATCTATAAATATTTGAAAAGATCTGAGCTGAGGCAGGTTTCTTCCCCTTGGGGTCAAAGGCATTGTTGATGTACAAAGCTATTTTGGTATGTTTGAACAGACGATTTTATACTGCCTTTAAAATACATATTCAAATCAATTCAAAATGGGCTAAAGCCCACAGAAAGGTTAGCCAGTCTTTTTTAGCCATTTCCTGAATTTCTGTTTCCTTATCTTAATGCATTGCAGAGCTTTCTGCCCATTTAGTCCATTTCTATTCAACTCATGGAAGTTCCTTGATAATTACTTAGCCCCATCTAATTCCCTGAGGTCTCCAAAATGCAAAACAATTCTTCACAAGACAGAGATTACTTTTTACAAGCTTTAATAGGAGGGGGGGAAAAAACCATTAAAATGATGTGATCTAAGGTGGAGTTTCGCTGCTGGAGTGTTTTCCACATGACTCTGTGTAGCAGATAGCAGGTACCACGTGCTTTTACAAGGGTTTGAGTCTGTCCTGAATTCCCTCTGACATCAACCAAGTCATAGAGGATTCAAACTGACATCGTTTCCCGTAACCTAAGCAATCTGAGGACCCTCTATAAGAGCCGTATCCTGACTTAAATGAGAATACCAAGACTGAGGGGATGCTGAACCCATAGGTTTTAGGAAAGAGGCATTTGTGTTCTCTCTGTTGAAACTCTAGTGCAGCTGATAGACTTTCCCCCTCATGTATTTGTCGTTGGGGTCAGAAATTGCACCCATTTTCCCCAGTCACCCAGCTGGTGCTCAGCACTGTCATACTGACCCTTCCCTTCGTTTCCATCGCCTCGTGTACTCAGTTGGTAAAATGGCTTTCCAAGCGCCAAACTTTTATAGTTGCAGCGAAAGGGATTTCTTTTCCGTGAGAGAAGAAAGAGAAAGCTTATCTGCTGCTCTGTCCTGATGACATGGCACGACCTGCACAAATCAGTGTTTTATGACGCATGATGCAGAGCAGAGTTGTGTTTAAAGGTAAAATCACATTCAAACCAATATCCAACAGAGCCCTTCACTCATGCTAGTGAGCTGCTACGATGGTGGAGTACAGGGCCCAGGGATCTGCAGGAACTGGAAGGGCTGCAAGGGATGTGCCTGGAGGGTTATTTACATTTACTTGTGCCGACAAGCTGGGTGCCAGACCAGGGCTGTGCTTGAAACAAGAGCTCGTTTGCTGCCCAGAGGAGCCTGCAGAGTAAACAGAGACGGATAGCTGGACCACCCCAGAGACCTCTGCCCAGTATGTTGTCCTAGAGGTCTATTCCAGCCTTAATGATTCTGTTATTTTATGTGGAAGGCGGCTCCAAGAGCTTCTCTTTCCCTTAAGAATGCAGAGCAAGGGAAGGACTTAAGGGAGTGGAACTGGCCTGGTTTTAGGAGAGCCTAAAGGCAATAATGTTTGAATGAATGTTGTGACCACATCTGTCAGGAGCAAGAAGTGAGAGGGAGCCTGGGAAATTTGAACCCATGGTGCACGTTCTCTGAACCTGCCCTGAGGATTGGTTCACCCTAAGCAGCTTTGGGGCACAGTGAGATGATGCTCTGAATGCACACCCGGTTCTCCTGCTCACATGATATAAAAAAGGGGCTTGTCTCCAGCTCCTTCGGTCCTCTGGGGTTGTGGGAGCCTTCATTTGTCACTGTAGAAAGGCATCTCAATATTTTATGAAAAAAGCATTTTACCACAAGACTTTGGTGAATATCGGCATAATTTAACTGTGATTGAACAGAACCTTTCATTGACTTTTTAAATTATGCCTCTCCATCACCTACCCTATGGGTTTCCTTGCTTTTCATCTCACAAATCCCATTACTTATTAATTTCCCCATAATACATAATAGAGGCAGAAAAGCATATAGCATCCCATTCAGCAGTGATTTACAAGTCTCTTAGTTCTGAAGCAAAAAAAGAAAGAGCAGGCGTTTTATGAGTTTCCTCCGTGCATGTTTTCTTTGGAAAAATGTACAAAGTGATGCATATGAACCTAAGGCTTCTTAGGACGTGATCTCATCGCTCCAGCTCTAGCAACCGTACAGGAGGTGCAGCCTGATGGAGATAACAGCAGCAGAGCCAGGGCAGGACTAGGGAGAAGGTGGTGAGCAAGATTTACCTCATGCTCATTATGATAATGGCTGTAATATCCATGAAAATGCTGATGGGCTTTGCTCAGAGAGGAAGAACTGCAGGCGAAGAACAAATACGCAAACCAGCATTATTTACCCACATTCCCAATCAGGTTTTTGCGAGCACGTTAATCTTTCCACAGGGGGGGCCACGAGGAACTTTGATTCCCTGGGCGTTTGGAGAAAATGACTTGCACATACCATGAATCAGAGGGGCTCATTTAGGAATGAAGAAATTATCGCTCATCCTGCTCTGGCATGAATGAGCATCTGGCAGCATATTCTAAAATTCTGTGAGGACAACAGGAGGCAAAGGAGAAAAAACACCCCTAACGCCAGTGCACCTCTTGTCAGCTCAGCAGGCAGCATATGAGAGCTGGAAGGAGGCAGCACAAAGAGAGATCTGCTGAGCTGAGCCTTGATACGCTCGCTTTCTGCTTCCATCCATCTATCCTTTCCAGCTTTTGATTAGTACAAGCTGGGGATCCTAGCAGGATACATGAAGATAAATTCACCCGGTTAACTCCGTACCAGGTTGGTCCTGGAGTTTGCGGTCCAGAAATTCCCAGGCTGCAGCAGTTCAGGGAGATAACGCTCCTGGTTGATGCTCTGGTCTCGTTGAACTGGAGCTGGTGGAGTCCTGAGATTAATCAAATTTGGTTATGTGTACCTAAGCCCCTCCTGGTACACATGGTGTACTGGAGAGTGGCTGTGCTTATCGGGATAATGAGGTGCTTATTAACGTTTTTTGAGGTGCATTCCACACCTAGGTTAGTAATGGATTAAAAATCAAACACAATCTTTCACAACAGAGAAGTAGAGGTGTGGGGCAAAGCATGGGGTATGAAATAAAGTCTCGTTTAATCCTGTAACGTTTACATGCAGTTACAGGATGAGGGGGAATCATTTTCAGCTCAAAGAGGGGAGATTAAGATGAGATCCTAGGAAGAAATGTTTTGCTGTGAGGGTGAGGAGACCCTGGAACAGGTTGCCCAGAGCAGGGGTGGCTGCCCCAACCCTGGAGGGGTTCAAGGTCAGGTTGGATGGGGCTTGGAGCCCCTGATCCAGTGGGAGGTGTCCCTGCCCATGGCAGGGGTGGCGCTGGATGGGCTTTGAGGTCCTTTCCAACCAAATTGTTCCATGTTTCTGTGATTCTGTGATTGTTTACAGCAGCTCCTCTGCCTCCTTATGCATGTGAATCTTAGACTGAGCAAACCAATGCGCCTGCACATTGTTCCTTCTACAGATGACTATCCAAAGTGACCATGGATGAAGGCTGAGGGTTCTGGGGGGTCAGGACACTGTCTCACTTTGCTGTCCTGCAGGTGCTCTGCCCACCTGAAATAGAAAAGAGGAGATGCTGAGGTGCTGTACCAGGATTGCGAAGGACACCTGGCTACCCATGAGGTGCAGGGTCGGGGCCATGTTAGCAGCGTGTGTGTGCTTTATTCTCTTTTGCAAAGCAGCGGAGTTGGAAGCAGGGGAGAGCAGTGGAATGTTCCTGGGGCTGCAGGGACTTGCCTTCACCGCAGGAATGCTCGCAAGATGCAGCACGCTGCCCTGGCTGCCATTTGCATTCCTTCACCCTCCAGGTGTAGGCAGCTGCTGATGCTGCTCACAGACTTTAATGTGACATTTTTCTCATTATTATTTCTTGTTGGCTTTCTTTTCTCTCTGCTGTATTTTTCTTCCCTTGTTTTTTTTTCCCTACTGCTTTCCTTCAGCCACTCGCCCATATCAGGCTTCCCGAAACGGGTGTTCCTACAGGCAAAAGCCTATTGTCAAAACAACCCTATATTTGTATTTTTTCTTGTTTCTTCATCGTGGCAAACCTTTCTTTTATGAGGGAGTCCTTTTCCCCTCTTCTCTTCCCCTAGGTATTCCACTGAATTGATTTCTCCTCTCATTTTACAGATGAGATATTCCAGGAACAATTGAACTAATATTAGTTCTGTCAAACTTAATCTTGGATACATTAATCTAGGATATAGGGGAGAATCAGATCCAGAAAACCTTGAGTTCCTTTTTTATTGGAGAGCTAATAAAGGAGAAAGATGATAACAGGCTACTGAAATTTAAGCAACCAAGAAGAGGAAAGACATTGTGTTCAATAGCTGGGCTAAAACTAGGTTTTCCAGAGATTGAAAGGCATACAATCAAACCAGGGAGACAAAAGCAGGCTAACTCATCTTATTTTTCAGAAGCAAATGAAAAAGTTTGAAGGTTTTTTAGGCTTGTTTTGTACTTAGCACAGACCCAGAGGCTGGGTAGCCCAGGCTCTGCTTACGCTCAGCTGAGACAGGGACCTTTCCAAAGGGCCCTTCATGGGACAAGCTTTAGGAGGTGAATCACACCTTGTTGGCGCTGATTTCTCTCTCTTTATCTCTCAAGGGAGCCTAAGGTGAGTCGTTTAGATCCAGACGTTTAGGGAGATGAGTCACACCCCAAAGGCCGTGGACAAAAAAAAAGTTGCAAGCCTGGGCCCAAGTTTCTCTAGTCACCTTGAATAATTCTACTGAAGAGAGTGATCAAATGTCTTTAAATAGGTTCATGCTTTACTAGTAGAAAATGAGGACAATGAATTCTCTCCCAGAACAAAAGCACCTTACTGTATTTTCCCCCCTGAGACAGCACAGGCAACAGTCTTCCTTTCAGTCTGAACTTTCTGTAGTTTGCCTCTTTTTTTCCCTAATAAACCCATAACTTCCCTCTGTGTGCAGCTTCCAGAGCTCCTCATGCCTTTCTCGGAGCAGAAATTTCAAAGAGATTACCAGATCAGTCTCAGTTTTAAACCATCTGGTTTCTGTGCTTCACGTCGGGGTTTCCAATCCGTGTTGATGTTTCCCAAGCCTTCAGCGGCACATTTCAAGTTCTTCTGTCCTTTGAAATGCACACGTTCAAGTGTGGAGTTCTTACCCAGAAAACCCCTCTCGCTGTATAAGTAGGTACCATAATGATGGGAGAAAGCTTCATCCTTGCAGGAGACCAGCTTAAGTGTGTTGTCCCAGGGGAACTGAAATCCACTGTGATCGACTGCCTCCTTCCACATCCCTCCTGAAAAGCAATTTGTGGTGGTGACAGGACATTTAAAAGCAGGGGAACCACACTAGAAAATGAGAGTATGGAAAATGATGCTTCGTGAACTGGTCAGGATTGATTCAGCGCTTATCATTTCCTCTGTTTCTTTCTTTCCTTCGCACCTATTACTGCATCACCCTGTGAGTGCCCTGCGATCTCTCTGATCAGGGAATATCCATTTTATTTTAGCGAAGAATTTTGCTCTCTGATTGAGTGCTGCAATAGCTACCGCCAGAGTGAGTTAATATTGCTGCAAGCAAGAGATATTTTCGTGGGCATCCCCCTCGCAGAAAGGTATAAACCCAATATTGACTTCAAAGGACACATCTTTGTTGTAAATGTAATGCTCAGAAATGTTTTACAGTCAATTATTTGCAATTAGAATTAAAAGAGAAACCCCCTTCCCCAAACAACCTATAATTACAAGTGATCTTTCATGAAGTATAAATCCAGTAATTAAGGCGTTTCAAAAGTTTTAATTCGCTGGGCAATTAAAAAGAAGAATGTTGGGTGTTGAGGCAGAGAACAATGCCGCTGTGTGTCCGGGGTCTAAACTTATCAATGGAACGTCTAGCAGAAAGGTTTTTCTATTGATCCTCGTGGTTTTAAGAGGTAATCCTTCAGTGTGCAGTCATTACCAGTTCTTAACGACTTCTCTCTGCTGGAACCGTGATCGATAGAAACAAACTGACTGTCAGAGCTGTCCTGTCACCTGGATGAGGACCAGCCCCTGGAACTCAACCTCCCTCAGCGAGCCTCGTGCCGCTGGCTGCTGAGCTCCATCCTGCTTGTAGTGTATGGAGGAGCGAAATCCCAGTCTTCACAGGTTGTGAAAGCATCAAGATGAAGTAAATTTAAATAGGCTGAGGCGACTTTTTGGTTGTGTCGTTACTGTCAGAGAGCAGCAAGGGTGTTTCATAGAATCATAGAATCACCAGGTTGGAAGAGACCCACCAGATCATCGAGTCCAACCATTCCCATCAATCACTAACCCATGTCCCTCAGCACCTCGTCCACTCGCACCTTAAACACCTCCAGGGAAGGGGAATCAACCCCCTCCCTGGGCAGCCTCTGCTAGTACCCAATGACCCTTTCTGGGAAATTTTTTTTCCTAATGTCCAGCCTGAACTTCCCCTGGTAGAGCTTGAGGCCATTCCCTCTTGTCCTGTCCCTGTCCCTTGGGAGAAGAGCCCAGCTCCCTCCTCTCCACAGCCTCCTCTCAGGTAGTTGTAGAGAGCAATGAGGTCTCCCCTCGGCCTCCTCTTCCCCGGGTTTGAAGCACTGAAAGAGGTAATGAAGAAAATGATTTAAGATCAGTAACTATAACAGCAAATACACAGTCATAAAATGGAAATAGGGTCTTGGAGAAGTTTATGTGGCTGTTGATAGTGATAGATGTCAACATACTTGGTTGTTTAAATACATAAGATGCTAATTGCTAATAATAACTTGCTGAGGAAAGGTGCTAAGTCGGGGAAAGAGCGTAGGAATGTCTGTTATGTCTCTAGCTGAGATCGTTTGGCTGCTGGAAAAGGTGGTTGCTATACGGGGCTGTGGCAGAGCCTGGCATTTCACATGGAAACAAAAATACAAACACTTATCTTAAAAATAAGTTACTGGATGAATCATAGAATTGTTTGGGTTGGAAGAGACCTTAAAGATTTCATCTACATCTCCCACTGGATCAGGGTGACCAAAGCTCCATCCAACCTGGCAGCCAGGAATTCTACAATGAGTAAGAAATCATTTATGGGGCTGATCTAAGAGGGAAGTGAGGGACCTCAGTGGATGGACACATAAAATAAATCTGTTGAAGCAGTAAGACATCAGACTAGCACAGAATGTGCATTTTCAACAAGAACTCAACTAGAATATAATGGAATTAGTGCACATGGAATAGAATGAGAATTGTAAGTAACTCATTATTATGGAAAAAATAGTTGGTTGGGTAATATGTTTTCATGTTTTCCAATATGAAATCATTACACAGAAATATAACGGGAAAAAAAGCAAAACAGCTCATTGGAGTTTGTAAATTATATTTCTCTGTGGCTATTTAATCCCATGATTTACATTTTCTCTCTGGGATGACTATATTTGAGCTAAGGCTACATGCTTAGCTGAGTTATCGAAGTAGGATGCTCAAGGCAAAATATCTGCTGTATTTCCATTAGACAATTCCAGTCCCTCTCCTTACCCTTTCCCCAATCACAAAATCCATGAGGCACCTGTAATCTAAACTCCCATGAGGTGTCATATTCATGTTTGGATGCATTGTTAGGACGGAATCAGAAGGTAAACCACAGGTTTTAATCCTCTCTCCTACCTTGTAAAGTTAGGAGGGGGAACAGAGTTACTGAAACATTCCTATTTTGCAACTGGGACATAAATTTATTGATTTAATTGCATAGGGAGGCCTGTTTCTTTCTATTTATTGGCCTTTGGTAATATCTTTAGCACGAAATCCTTGGCAGCTGCAGTAAGAGCAGGTGTGAGGTGGATCCCTGAGGTTCACAGGCTTTACCCACTGATGCTGTAGGTATTTTTTATTTGGCTTCACAGTTTGCATTGGTCCATCAAATGCTCTGGACAATCTGCTGTGCTGGTTGCACTGTACCCTGCGTGGCAAGTGCCACTCGTAAGGAACGAACCAGAGGAGGCTCAGCTGTGTTTCAACATTGTGGGTGTAGAAATGTACCCAGAGAAATGAAGGTAACACCACAGAAATAGTGAAAATCAACCCCCATTTAGCATCCAGTAGTGACCTGCTTCCATTGAGAGACTGCATCAAAACAGCAGCTCCACAACCCCTCACAGAAAGGGTTGTTGGGCATTGGAAAAGGCTGCCCAGGGAGGTGGTTGATTCACCTTCCCTGGAGGTGTTTAAGGGACGGGTGAATGAGGTGCTGAGGGACATGGTTTAGTGTTTGGTGGGAATGGTTGGACTCGATGATCCGGTGGGTCTCTTCCAACCTGGTTGTTCTATGATTCTCTCAGGGTCCTGATTCATCTCTCTGTCTTCAAAGATGGTGACAGACACCAAGTCTGAAAAGACGCATGAATGGAGAGAGGAAGAAAGAGCCGTGTGGTGTTTGCATTTTAACCACCTGATGGAAACAGTTTGGCTTTTTACTTCCTTCAATCACAGAGCACGTCTGATAAGCCAGATTTAGGGCTGCCCAAGTGTGTGGTCGTGAAGGAGGAGCTCTAATTTTTCTCCTCTGAGATCATGCTTGTGTGTCTTTCTGCAGGCATAACAGGAAAAAAAAAAGCTGGTTTTTTTTCCTTGCAATTTCAGTGCCATCCAAGGTATTATTTTTAGATGCCCCTTCAACCAGAAAGAGTCAAACAGAGTTACCTCAACAGTAACTACGTGTTTTTTTCCAGACCAGGGAATACCTGTATGTCTCCAGCATTTACAGCCTGTTACCCTTCTCTGAGCGTGAAAACAGCATTAGAATCGCTTGGAATCTCGTTTTCAAGGGTGCTGAACAGTCCAGGCTTCCAGCAGCTTCAGATGGAGTTGCACATTCTCAGCATATCTAGGACACACTTGCTTTTCCACTTCCTCTGCACGCTGCTGGTTTAAATCAAGATGCCTGGTGCTCTTCTTGCTAAAACTTTTCTTAAGGTGCTTGGCTCTGACTTGGAAGGAAGCCTTTGACACCTTGTGGAGCCCCTAGTGAAGCTTTGTGCTTGGAGGTGTTGCAAAGCCAGAGCTCTCGTGTAAAATCTTGAAGCCTTTTCCCCTTTTCCCTATTTGGTAATGCAGTTTTCTCCTGCGCTTTCTGACTTTCTGCCCTCCCCCACGGCCTCTCCCCTTCCCTAGTAGGTAACCACACATTTTGATGGAGGTTTAATCTCCTTTCTTCCTTCCTTTGCAGACCCACCTCCTCCCTTGCCCAAGGCAATCTGTCAACTCAAACGCATCACAAATCAACTTGACAGTGGAGATCTCCCCTTGAGCAAGGCGCTGGGAGTTATGTTCCTGCTGATTCTCAGATAGAGAGGGTGGGGTGCCTTTTCCACATAAAACCCAGCGGCAGCTAAATGGAAGTAAATTTCCATTCCCCATTCCCTTTGTTTCCAACTCCTGCTTTCAACCAAGTGAATGCACAACCTCAGGAGGATGCAGGGGACTGTATATAAACGCAGCCAATCTAGGAGAGGTGCAGTGGCAGCTCTTGTGACTGATGTCTCTTACGCATTTGTCACTGCCTTCTCCAGTGCTGTTGAGGATCTCAGGCTGCTTCAAAAAGCTGAACCAAACTGCACGAATTGTCTTGTACTAGAGCACCTCTTATGCTGCTATAGAAGTTGAGGGTGAAGGAAAGAGAAAAAGATGTTGAAGATGAGATGGAGAAGTCACACGGGTACCTCTGAGTCCTGCCAGTGACACAAAGCAGCCAGACTCTGGTTGCTGTTGGACCTAAATCAGCAGTACTGACCTTAGGCAAAGGGCTTATCCTTTGTTCAAGGAGAAAGACCACATCTTCCTTGGATTTATGTGTATAATGTTATTATTGCAAGGAAAAAAAGCTAGAAACTAGCTCTACTTTGTGTCCCTTTCCAAGGGCTTCTCCAGTATAGCGGGAGAACCTGCTCACGTGTTCTGAGAACAGAGTAGATATGCTTAAGCATCAACTTCCCATCCTTAGAAGCCTTATTTTTATCTGTAAGTTGATTAGAGACTTTGCAGAGACGCTTGCTAACTGAACTAAAGTCAGCAAAAACCTCTTATGAGAACATATATATTGGCTTGATTTTTAATGATACATCACCATAAATGTTGGGCTTCAAAAGAAGTTGCTCCTGTTTCAACAAAATAATGCACTCAGAGCAAGACAGGAGCGAGAGGCAAGGAGGCCACTCGTGATCAGCTTCCCCTGATAAACTGTTTTCTGTGAATCTCTGAACGTCAGGCAGTCTGACCAGACGTTGCAAAATCTCCTGCTGATTCAGTGTGTTTTGGAGGCAGAGTTATTTCAGCGCGTAGCCTCGCTGGGATTCGGGGAAGTGAAGCTGCACCTATTATCTAGATTCAGCCAGAAGTTTAGCACTTACTAAGTATGATTTATTAAGTTTTATAAAATGCAAGGTCTTCAGTGTTCGGTGCTCGGAGCACATTGTAATTTTAGCTACGTTATTACGGCTGTTGACCAATGTATGAATTATCTTCAAAGGCTTCGAGTTCCTCTTAGCAAGCTTTCCCACTACCGAGGCAAAGGAAGCCAGGAAGGTGTGTTTTTCAAGGAAAGAGGCAAAGTGTCACAGGTGGGAGGTGTAGGAATGTTCTAGAAACACAATCAGTAGCAGCCCTGGAGAGAGCAAAGGGGTGATTTGCTAGCTCAGAAATGGTGATCGGTGCTACTCACGACATACAATTTAAGGTCTGTGGAGTAGAAATGATTTATTAGTCTCAAAATCCTGGCAAAAAAGTTGCCATAGAAGCAGCCACCAGGCAGCCTTTGCTGAATTCTTTGCACTTATAGGCTGAACTTGCATCTGTATGCAAGCGACTCTCCAAGCCACCTCTGAAATGACAGCAGGAGTGAGGTTCGTGCTCCATGTCCCTGCTCAGCCTCTCCTCTAGAGCACTTTGCCTCCAGGAACTGTCACAATGAAAACGATTCCCACCAGAATTAAAAGCATCTAAACTCATTTTTGGAAATTGCCTGGGCACAGCCTACTGCAGAAATGAGATGGCACAGAGCTGATTAAATAATGTTTATGCAAATACAAATGTTGTCAGGGCGTTGTTTTCTTATTCTTCAAGATCCAGCTTGTCAAAGACTTTTGGCTACGTGTCAGGTTTATTGAGCTCAACTGAGCTAGTAGGAGCTTGATTTAGGGTGGGCAACTGCCAGAACCCTGCAGAAACTCTTCTCTGGTGCATCTTCCCATCTCCGACCTCAGCGATCTGTGGGGCCTCTGGACTTTCCACCCATATATCTTGCTGCTGACTTCTCATTAGTGTTCTGCTGACATCCTCGACTTTTCACCTCCTCTTCTTCCTTAAAAGTCCCTTGTTGTTCAGACACGGTGTCTATTATTCAGTAACAGCTGCCCTGCTTTGATTTTGCAACCTTTTGGTCCATCCGGTGCTCAAGTAGGTAGTTTACTTGTCAGAGGAATATTGGCATTTTTAGAGCCATGAGATGAGGAAATTACTGACAGGTGCTAAGAAGACAGATGTTTGCAACAGCCTTAGGATACAGAGATTCCCGTAGAGAGGAATTCGGAGGCTTTTAGATAAATTGGGCGATATGGGCAGTAGTTTCCAAAGATGTTGAAGTGACTGGTGAGAGATGTTGGATTGCATCTTAGAAGTATCGTAGAATCTTGGAATAGTTTGGATTGGAAGGGACCCACCCAGTTCCACCTCCCTGTCACAGGCAGGGACACCTCCCGTGGGATCACTGTGCTCAAAGCTCCATCCAAGCTGGCCTTGAACCCCTCCAGGGATGGGGCAGCCACAACTTTCCTGGCAACCTGTTCCAAGACCTCCCCAACTTCAGCATTAAGAATTTTTTCCCAATGTCTAAACTAAATCTTCCCCCTTCCAATTTAAAGCCTTTCCCCTTCCTATCATTCTGTGCCCTTGTAAGAAGTTCTCCACATATTTCTTGTAGATCCCCTTCAAGTACTAATAAACCCTACCAGAACCCCTCTCTCAAGCTACAGTGCTTCTCACTGACTGGTGTTATTTTCCGCATGGTTCATTCTAGACTCGTAGACAGCTGACTCCATGTTCACAAACAGCATGAAAAGTCCTTGGTGTCATTAGTCATCAGAGAAAATATTTGCGTAACTGCTCAGATTTGAGCATGTATTTGCCTGTGTTTTTATGACGCTTTGTCTGAATATCCTTTCAACCAACAATCCATTTGTGTAAGTACCCCAGGAGAGCGCACGAGAGACGTTAGGACTCGTGGGTGCTATTGAAACTAATTCCAAGCCTTGGTCTGAACAAATGTTTGCGAATTCTTTTCTGCCGTATTTACTCAGTTCTGACCTAAGCTTCCTTAGCTCAGCAGATCATTTCTCCACTCCAATTCTTTGCCAAGCAGCTGGAACCACAGAATATTTTCATGTGGCGTTTTCGAGGGGAACCCTGAGGAAAGTTGGGTACTGGTTGATAAGGAACATAGACTGGTAGTGCACGTGGCTGGTGGGGTTGTCTTGCTGATGGGCCACATCTGAAAGGATGGCTTCTCATGATGCTTGTGCCAAGAGCAGTTTTGCTCCCTTTTAAAGTGCAATTTGAAGTCACAAAACTAAATCCACCCTCTCACGCATGGCACTGGTAGGACAGCACCCAGGGCTGTCTAATAGGATGACCCCATCCCCATCATCTCCTTTCCCTCCCACCTCTGCCCACAACATGGATTAGGGAAACACTTTGAATTTGATCTTTCAAATCAGCTTGTTCCCCGATTATGGCTTTTATTAGTGACCATTTATGTAATGTCAGTGTCTGGTAAATATCGTTCAGGTCATGTTCTGCTCTGGAGGGTGGCTCCTAGGATGCCAACTAAGTCACCTTCTGTAGGTATGTATAGAGTTTATTGTGCACAGTCTGGTAGTGGTAGCCTTTGAGTGACAGATAGATGTTGAAAATGTCCAGATGACAAATGTGTTGTTTCTGTGCAACTTGGAAATGCAGGAAGCAGCTCTTCTACGTGAGCAGGTCGCTAGTGCGCACCTTCCAACCCCATAAAGTTTAGGTGGATTAAAGAGCGATGAATCCTTCACCTGGCGTTGTATACGTATCAGATACAGAGATTTCTGATGTGAGCTGGAAAACACAAGTAGATAATCATCCGTGTGGCTGCTTTTTGCTATTTTTAAAATGGTGTTAGGCGCTTGCCACTCATAACACAGAATGGCCTCGGGCTTGAAGCTGATCTCACCACAGTTGCACTGGTGAAAGTCCATTGTCTCCTGCAGCGTTAATATTGATTTGTGTTTTACCACACTGAGAATGAGATCAGAATATATGCCTGATGCTGGACTAGATAATGGTCTGACACAGAAACGGAATGTCCTGAGGCTGTGAGGGATGGCCTCAGAACTCCCAGCAAGGACCGTTGCTAAATTCCAAATTGCCTTTACACAGGAGGATCTTCTCCGACTTAATCAGTAGGAGAGTAGTGGGGTTGATCTGTTCAGTCTTTACATGTTTTTTTTCTGCTATGAGTTGTACTGCTGTGACATCAGTAGAATTTTATCATACAATTTTTTCTCTGAAATTAGAAATGTTGATTCCAGGTGAGTATTTGAATTTTTCTAGGACTGGGTAAATCAGACAAGCGGAATGTAGTTGGTGTTGCCATTCCTGTTTTTTCTTTTTCCTGAATACTTAAGGTTTTGGCCACTAGTGGAAACAGAAATATATTGGAATGTGGCTCCTGTGTTATTTTGTCCAGCTTAAACGTCTCGGTTAGGAATCAGACTTCACAATTTAGTGGGATACTCCTGAGTCCCAGCAGCACGGACTTGCATCTCATATCATCTCTTTCCACTAGGTAGTTGGTTCAGATTTAAGCTTCAGGCTTTGGCCCTTTTCTGCCTCCTAAAAGCATACTTTAATCTCCTGAAAAACATAAGTCCGGTAGTTCCTGGGTGCTTTAATTAAATGAAATGAAAGATGTTAATTTCCATAAATAGAAGAGCTTCCAAGAACAGCAGAGGGCTCCAGCCCAGCCACCCACCCACCTTGGCTGGATCAGTGCTCCTGGAGGCAAGGAGCAGGGGGGCTTGGACTCCATCCCCAGAGGTGCTGCTGATAGGGTAACGAGAGACAGAGAAGTCCAGGACTCGAGCAGCCTGTCAATCTGATAAAGTCCAGGGAAGATGGAAAGCTCTTTCATCCACCCAACTGGTGGAGGCCAGAGAGCTTCCCCAGTCCAGCTTTAGTGGCTCCCTCGGCCAGGTCAGGATTTTAAGTCAAGACAGACACCTAGTGGCCAGGGAGCTGGAATTTCCCCAAGCTTTCTTCCTCGGGGAGATTAGTTCCTTGCGCTATCTTCCTTTTTCTTCATATTTATCTATTTGTTTATTTTAAGGAAGATGAAAGCAAGTTCTTACTGCTGATCCTTATCTACCTGCTGCGTTTCCTTTGGTCCTGATTTGCCTCGAGCTGTTCCTGAGCTTTATCGTGGGAATGCTACACTGAAAATTCTAGGCTGTTTTCATAGGAATATAGATTCCCTTCTGGAAACTTGACGTCTCTCAGCATTGCCACTGGAATCTGTGCAAACTAACAACTTTATCTGTGCTGAGGAAGTGGGGTTAAAACTTGCTTAAAACAACTGCTGACAGAGGGGGACCCCAAAGAATCAAAATCATGGAATGGTTTAGATTGGGAGGGACCTCAAAGACTGTCCACTTCCAACTCCTGCCCTGGGCAGAGACACCTCCCACTGGATCGGTGGCTCCAAGCCCCATCCAGCCTGGCCTTGAACCCCTCCAGGGATGGGGCAGCCACCCCTGCTCTGGGCAACCTGGGCCAGGGCCTCCACAACCCTGTAGCAAAATATTTCTTTCTAAAATCTCACCTCAGTCTCCCCTCTTTCAGCTCAAAACCCTTCCCCCTCACCCTATCCCTGCCCTCCCTGATCAGCTTTCCCTCCCCAGCTTTCCTGCAGGCCCCCAAGAATGGGGGAGACAACACAAACGATGAGGTGTTCCTAGCGAGGATGCTCACCGAGGATTGTCCCAGTAGCACCAGCAAAAATCAAGGCGGAAAAATATGATTTTCACATTGATTGCTGTAAGCTCCGAAGGCCCAGAGTGTCGATGGTGTTTTATTTTGGCAGCCAGCAAAGCATCCTTGGCTACTTTCAAGCTGCAAAATGAAATCTCTGCTACCTGTGTGCCCACACTTAGTGTCTTTGGCAGCAGCTGAAGAGGTGTTTGCTCTGCAGAACCAGAATCCTCTGTTTGTGTGCTGAAGGCAACAACTGAATTTGGCAGAGGGCACTCACTCCATCATCAAAATGCAGAGGAACAACATCCCAAATACTTTTACCCCGCGCTGTAAAATGTCCTAATCCAGCATCTGGTTTGCACCATCAGAGCTCCCTGATCTGCTTGTATTTACCTGCTGGCTCAAGGAAAGGGAGAAGAGTGTTAACAGGAAGAGTCCAGCACAATGCTGCGAAATCAGGGCTGCAGTTAAAGCATTGTGGCCCTGCTAAAATTCTAAACTTAACACAATATCAAACCAGTCTGCAGAGCAATTCCAGATGATTTATTTTGTGGCCAGTGCTTGTTGCTTTGTGCTAATGGAATGGGCATTTTTCTTTAGCGAATTGAATCACAACTAATTGAGTGGTAATCAGCACTGGTCCCCAGTTCAGATAAATGTTGCCTTCCTAATGCTTTGTAGAAATGCAGAATCCATTCACTATCTTCAAATGAGGGGTTTCCCTTGTGAATTAGTAGGATTTTAGCAAACGATTAGGAAGCATCTGTGCTGCTACAAAGAACTTTCCTGTTTGCCCTACGCTGGGAGGGGAAAATGATTTTCAATTCGTTCAGGTGCTGATAGGGTTTAAACTCCAAAAAGAAATATAATTTTCTAATGGGTGAGCAGCTCTCTGGTCAGTTCATATTTTTCTTTCTCATGTTTTCAGAAGGCAACAAGATGCCCTGTTGGTTTCTATCAATTTAACTCAATGAGCCCTAAGTGCTGGGAAACTTTTTTATCAAAATCTGCCTTTGGTTTTGCTCACTGCCTTTACCAAAAAGCCACCATGGCCCCATCCAGCAGTATTTAATTTCCTTCTGAAAAACACCCTCTTTACATCATTCTTGGTGCTTCTGAGCTTGATGATCCACCTTGCATTTCCTTCAGCTAACATCAGACTGCAGGCTCAGCCTCTCTGCCAGGGATGGGAGCCCAGACCTCCACATCCATTCCCTAGACTGCCCAAGACCAGGGAGAGATCCTTGAATTCTTCTCCGTGGCAGCTTAAGAGAGCTCACGAGGTAGGGAAAAGCCAGGGGAGCGAGCAGGGACAGGAGGGAACGAGAAACAAACAAACTCATGTGCTGATGTGTTGTAGAAGGGTGGATTTATGGGTTATGACATTCCTAAAATATCTTTATTTAATAATGAAAACTTCATTATCCAGCCCTGTGCCGAAGGGTTGCCATGGGCCCGCTCCAGCTCCCTGGGAAGATCTTTCATCTTGACAGAAGTTCTAAATTACAGCATTAGAGCTCTACTGGAGAGGAAGTTATGGGCTATTTGGGCTGTCCAGGGAAATGAGGCACACATTACTGTGGAGCAGGTTAGGGAAATCTCATCACTGAGAATATTAAAAACGAGGTAGCTAAAGATTTTTTTTTTCTATGTGAGCACTGGGGATGAATTAAGTGATAAACCTTGAGTGTTTACTGGAGTTTCATTATTTTATTAAAAAGTAATTCATCTTTATTACAGTCAAGGCTATTATGTTTCACATCATTAAGAAAGCAATGCGTGAAGGCACTAAAGCCAATTTTAAGTCCGACTATCAGAACACATTATGTTTTTATTTTTATCACAGGTATTGCAACATCCTCTGTGGCCGCACGTGCTGACCTCCACAAGTGCCTGAGCCGCAGTCTTTCAGAGACGATGAGGTAAAACCGACTCATCAGCAGCACTTGGCCTCCTGGTTTGGCTTCACTTCTGCTGGGCAGGTAAGAAATCTGTTCTGTGGGTCAGAGCCTTGACCCCGAGCCTGGATGTGCAATCTCAGCTGAGCTCTCCTCTCTGACCACTTTAACCTAGTGGATGAACAAAATACACCTTGTTTTCATTTGCTGGCTCTGAAAGAAAATGAGAAACTCCAGTGCAGTGTG
The DNA here is from genome assembly GCA_033558105.1 of Coccyzus lansbergi. Classification (NCBI taxonomy): domain Eukaryota; kingdom Metazoa; phylum Chordata; class Aves; order Cuculiformes; family Coccyzidae; genus Coccyzus; species Coccyzus lansbergi. The sequence goes on along the minus strand of JAUMJK010000430.1, from coordinate 681,078 downwards.
GATGTATCTGGATGCATGGACAATATAAGGGACAGGGCATGAACTGGAAACTCTTGGGGCTTGTTGCTCAGCCTAGACTCATTTTCTGATGCAGACACCATACAGGCTGATGAAAAGGATCTTTTTTTTTTTACAGTGCTTGTTCCTGAAACATATTTCCTTGCTTTCATGGGATTGCCTCTGCCACCCAGCAGCTCCCACGCCCCCTCAACTGCCTCCTCCAGTCCTGCTTCAGGCTCTGGGCTCCCTCAGTTTTGCTCTGTCAGTTCATAGAATCATAGAATCATAGAACAACCAGGTTGGAAGGGACCCATTGGATCTTCTAGTCCAACCATTCCTATCAAATGCCACAGCTGGGAGTGAGGAAAGGTGTAAATGCAGGGAGCCCAGGTGGGGAGAGAGCGCAGGAGTTGGGTGGGAGCAGAGCACCCTCTCACGCACAGCGCGGGTAGGACAGTGCCCAGGGCTCTCTACGGGGATGACACCATCTCCATTATCCCCTTCCTTTCTGCCTTTGCCCACAGTGTGAATCAAAGATCTTGATCTGTCAAATCAGCTTATTCCCTTGTTATGACTTTTATTAATGAGTGCTTATGTAATTTATAATTGCAGCACATGGTAAAGATCTTTGGGTTTAGGCTATATTCTGCTCTGAAGGGTGGCTGCCAGGATGCCGACAGGCAAACATCATTATCTTTATGAGAAAAGAAGAAAACTGCTACAATTCAGCGGGTCCTGTAGCTATCGGGTGCCAAAATTGAGAGGAGAATGGCCACACATCACTCCTCAGTCTGCAAGCAAAGCAGAGGAAAGTTTTCTTTGTTGGATGCACGAAAAAGAGGCATATCTTAGAGTTGCATGTGTAGGAAGAGAGGACATATACTTTTCTTACACAGAGTGATAATCTAGAAGCAAACTCATTGGCCCTAGGGCTTGTGTATGCTCATGGAAATGAGCTTGAGCTAATTTAGTTAAAACTATCCAGGTACAACTACTTGTGTAAATGGCTTCTATTAATGTAATAGAACTTAAACATCTTAATATAAACATTAATGCATTAAATATTATAATATATTAACTTCACACCCATGCAGGCTGCTTCCTAATGTAAAATAAATACCTTTTAATCCACTTTTAGACTGTCCTGGCTGAGAACTTAAGCTCTATTAAACCTCAGTAGTAGGACAGAAGCAAATCCCCGTATTGACAGAACCCCAGGATGATTCCATCCTGTTGAGTTATTCCCACTTATGCTTAGGAGGAAAATCTCCCTGGTTTCATCTGGCAGGAGGTGGTGGTTTGTGTAATACAGGTCTGGGAGGGGGTGTTAGACCAGGGCTCCCCTGCAGCAGAGCCCAGGAGCCCCCCAGAAGGGTCGGGGTGCGATGCACTGGCTGCGGGAGCAGGATGAGCCCTGCTGGCATGGAGAGGCATCACCTGCACTGATCCTTTCCTGGGGGTTTAATTAGGCTTATGCAAGATGTGCAAAACAGAGAAGTCTGATTTCAAGGCAAGCGCAAGCACAAAATGTGGCTGGTGGTTGGATTTTCTATAGAGAATTCTACCTGAGGAAGGGAGTGTGTATCAGAGCAAGCAGGGGTTACTCTCTGGTTATTATTATATAGGTGAGCATGATGGACATGGCATCATGAGGAACGGCTGAGAGAGCTGGGGGGGTTCGACCTGGAGAAGAGGAGGCTGAGGGGAGACCTCATTGCTCTCTACAACTACCTGAGAGGAGGTTGTAGAGAGGAGGGAGCTGGGCTCTTCTCCCAAGGGACAGGGGACAGGACAAGAGGGAATGGCCTCAAGCTCCACCAGGGGAGGTTTAGGCTGAATATTAGGAAAAATTTTTTCACAGAAAGGGTCACTGGGCAGTGGCAGAGGCTGCCCAGGGAAGAGGTTGAGTCACCTTTCCTGGAGGGGTTTAAGGGACGGGTGGACGAGGTGCTGAGGGACATGGGTTAGTGATTGATGGGAATGGTTGGACTTGATGATCCGGTGGGTCTCTTCCAACCTGGTGATTCAATGATTCTATGAGGAACACACCTTTGGGACAGAAGGAATAGCAAATCCTGCTGCTCCATGGACTGACACTAAGCTACCTGCATGAGCACAATGGCCCCAGAAGCCCCAGGGGTCTCATCTTGCAAACTGTCTCTGTGTCTGGGGGGATGTCCGTCCAGCCCCAGCGGTGAGGTGGGTCTGTCAGAGCGATCCCTGTGCAAGGGCACGGGGGATGCTGTCATGTAGATGCTGATGGGAGCGTCTGTGCTGTCTGGGAGAGTCGCTGAGGACAGGGATCTGAGCTTGAAGGTTGCAGCTGTTGCCATCAGGTAATACAAGTGACGATAGGGGATCAGCCTGCGAATTGCCTGCATGTTTGATGCAGGCCAGGAGGAAGTAATTGCTAGGAATGCCTCGCTCAGGGTTTGGAAACCGATAACAATATCACCACAATAAAATACAAACGCAGTAAAGAGAACAGACTGCTCCTGGTGTCTGGTTAATCAATGGACTGTGAAGAGACCGAGGTGATAAACTGACTGTGCTCAGGGCTAATTTTATGCAATATAATATGTTCATAGGATTAGTCTATTTAAAAATAATTTTAATCAAACTTTTTTAAATGCAAAGCCGTTCTGCATCGCTCATTTTCAATACACGCCTTAAAACAGATGAGGAAGGCAGAAACGTATCCTTATTATACATATATAATTTACACAATATCATCAGCTGAGTATTGATTGCTGACTAATGTGCTTATTAATTAATAGATGTCTTCATGTTAAATACATTTCTCAGAGCTGTTCTGGGACCATTTAATAAGATAAGTGGGAGTTGTGTTATGGTGCTTTGTCATTAGATGTGTAAGTCACATCAGAAAGAAATGTAAAGCGGTGCCTCGTGTAGCTTTCTGCTGGAAAGGGCCACGTGAAAATCGGTCACCGGGGGTGCTCTGGTGGTGGAACCCCTAGTTCAGACACCAGCTTCTGCCTCTTCCTTCTGCTTATACAAAAAACCCCAAACCTTTCTATTTTCAGAATTAGCCCAAGCAAGGGTCGGGTGATGAGGGGAGTGAGGAAGAGCCTTGCTCTGCTGCTCTGATTCATTGAAATCTTACCCTTAGCAAAGCCACTGCAAAACCAGGACAAAGAAAGAGGTGAAGGGGAATCCTGGGAAAAAAAGCATTTGCCATGGATCAGTCGTTTATTCCTGCAGTCGCGAGGGTGCAAAGGAACCAGCCGTAAAACCAGTGATCATCATGAGCCCATTGCTCTCGACCTGCAGCTCTTGTAGGCTCTGTCCCAGCCTGCGGAGCTGCTCTGCTGGCTGTTCCCTTCGCAGGCCATATGCTCAGCCAGCAATTCCCCTTTATCCCATCTGCAGGCAGCCACTGCTTTGTTGTTATTGTCTTCCTGGTTTTATTTGCTCCTTGAAGGCAGGTTACAGCCCTTTGGCTGCCGCTCAAAGATCTTCAGTTCCTTTCTTGTGTAGATTATTGCCTCCCTGCCATTATCCCTCCCCAAGCCCTTAGAACTTAAGTGGGAGAAACCGCCACCCCAGTCGTGAGCCAAGAGCGTGTTTGTTCAGTTCCTCAGCATCCCTGCTCACATCACCTTCCCCAGACTGCCAGGCTTTACATATGAAACAGGTCGCTGAAGATTCCGGGTGGCAGCTTGTGCATCTCAAACGTACGCCCTATCCAATTTTCTTTATGCCTTCTACTCTCTTGTGTGCTGAGCAGACTTTTTAACTGACTGTTTGATTGATGGGGATTCAAAAGGCACCTTTATGAGCCCTATAAATAATCCTTTAAAGGTTTTTCTATTCTTCTCCCCTAAAGGTGCTGCTTTATCAGCTCTCCTGGCACTGGTCCTCACCACACCTTGCCGGGTGAGTGGGATCTGCCGTGCTCTGAACATTCCCAGCACTCGGCAGTGGCCGCGGGGACTCCTGGCACACAGGGTTTTGGTGTTGGGTGCTTTTAGCCGTGCTGGACGTGGCTTTGTGTTTTGTTCCCCAAAGCCTGACTTTGCTTCTTGTCATTAGTGGTTATTGGCAGATGATTTAGGTATTTGGTGTTGAGGGTAGGAGGCAAAGGGGAAATGAAGACTTGAATGAATTCCTACTTGAAACGGGTTAGAAATTACACTTGTATTGGAAACTGGCTTGGGAACAGAAGGTGGGCAGCCTGGTCAGTAAGCTTTTTGTGTCTGTATAACAACATCCAGAGCCACCTCCAACATCCAGAGCCACCTCCAACATCCATTGGTGTCTCTTGACCAAGAGAAGTGCCACATTTTGCTAAAGCAAATCGTTTTTGTGTTGCAGCAAGTGATGTGCTGCAAGAACCTTCGCCGAACCTGAGGTCTCTCTGGGCTTTAAACAGCAGCAAAGCCAAGAGAAACCCACAACAGCCTCGTGCCACCTTGCAGGCCTTTTACAGGTCCATGTGCTACATCCAGGAGCAAATGGTCACAGGCAGGGAGGTGCAGGGAAAAGGACTGGGGACCGTGAGTCCCAGCTCTCTCCACTCCTGCCCTGTGCTTCTCCCTGCAGCTCAGTCAAAATGACTCCAGTTTCCTCTTCCAACTCCAAGACTGTAATTCGAGCTGACACAGTGTGAAGTTTCATCTTTTTTTTCAATTATTGCATGATTTGCGGTGGGATCTCCTTAAAAGAAATTTCCCTCCCTTGTTTTTTTTACCCACCAAGATCACTGTTTGAAAGAAAACCTGTCGAGACAATGGGAGAAGTGAGATGCCGTCCTCTGAGCATTGGATGTGGTCGCGTGTTTTACAAGCTTCTTATCACCTCTCTTCCTTCAGGGCTTTGATTAATATCTGGCTTTTCAAAAATATGGTTTCTGTTCATAAAAGCCACTTTGTACGTCTGTTATTTACCAGCTGACAGTGGGTACAGGATCAGACTGGGCAGGTAGGAAGCAGAAAGTTGAATAAGAGAGCGAGCAGGTACGCATTTAATGTGAGATCTGATATAACTACTGTTCGGGTAATTGAACAGCAAAATATCCACACTCCTGATCCTCATTTACATCCTTACTCCACTCAGCCGGCATAAACGAGCCCTTGCCCTGCACGTCAGTGATTCTACCGCTGTGCGAAGGGTGGTGTAAAGGGATTGTGCACCAGTGAGAGTCAGTCCGTTACATATTTAAAATAAATAGACGTGCACATAAAAAAATAACTCCTATTATTACACAAGGATGCAGTGGGAGTACCAGGGGAATGGCTAAAGTAACAAAACTTGACACCGGTGATAATAAAAGAGGGAACTAAAGCAAAGAGATCACCCCAGCCTGCCGGGTTTCCAGTGCTTAATCAAAACTGACTTCTACTACTGCAGCTGCAAAAGAAATGTTTCTAGCCTCCCATTAATTTCCATACAATAACCCTCTAATGGGGGAGTTGCCGGGGAGAGGAGGGCGATCAATCTGCTCTAATGACACACTGGAGACGGAGGGAAAATGCAAACTTGGAGCAATTTCATGGCAGGTGCAACCTTGGAAAGTACGGCCATTTTTCTAAGTTAATTTGTTCCCCTGATATGTTTGAAATCCATATTTGTACTTTAAAGGTCTAAAATGCAAGATGATTAAAAAATATAACCGGATTTTTGTAAGCTTTTTAACTGTAGCAGGTGATGTATGAATGCCCCTCCTTGGTGCTAGGACAGCTGGAGATCTTTTGTCATTTGCTGCCAAAAAAAAAAAAAAAAAAGTAATAGGATTGTTTATTCTCTCATTCCCTTTCTGTCTTTGCCCTTCCCATCTACCTCCCTGGCCTGATGCTCATTTGTCTTCTGGTTGAATTGATCCCTAGTACTATAGGAAGTGATAATAGTAATGATAACGATAACTAATAGCTGTAATGATTATTATTCTTGTTATTGTTAGTAATAAAAGTACTATATAACGATAATGATTATTATGGCTGTGAGTTTTAAAACACTTAGATGAGTTAATGTGGTTTCTGATGCACTTTGGGTGCCAGTGTCCTATGGACAGTTCTAAAAATTCCAGCTGTAAATTGTAACAGGAACAAACATCTTCGTGTCTTCATGAACACAACAGCACAGAACTCGTTGTGTTTTGGGTCTCCTCCCAGTTACCTTCCACCTTGTGGTCTGGGCTTCTGCGAGCTGAGCTCATTTATGCTGATTGTGGCTGTTCCTTTCTCAGCACTTACAGACTACAGCCAGAATCTTAAAAGCATTGGATTTTCAAACTCTGGAAGGTGCCGCGACTTTGCAGGAGAGCTGCTCTGCTCAGATGCTTTTGTACTTTCCAGTGAGTATCCGTCTGCATCTTTGGAGTTGTGTCTTTGTGATGAAGCCCTTTGTGGCTGAAGTTAAGATTCATTTTTTTTTTTACATGAAAATAAGCGTATTCTTCCGCTGTGCTGCTGCATGTGGTGCTTGTGGCACCTGGAGAATCTTGCTGTGACTCTGCTTATGTTCTGCCTTATATTCCATTTCAGATACATGCTCTGCCCCAGCTTGAAAAATCCTCTTTCAACTACACCTACGAACTTCACACTGGCTGAAGCACCTTGTTTTTTCAACCTGCTACCCTCCTTGGCCCCCATCAGCACATTTAAATAGATCAACAAAATAATTTATTGTCTAAATGCAATTGCAGGATTCACAAAGCTTCGATTATGCCTTCCTAAGTTGGCTCTCCAGTCAATGCAATGAGGTATCTGCCGAATTCTCAGTACATCATCAAAATCAATGTACTGGAATCAAATGCTCCAATGAAGGTAGTCAGGATGATGTGAACTATGACAGAGCAGCTACGACAGGACAGAGTACATCATCCTTCCCTGGAAGGGTTTAAGGTGTGGGTGGATGAGGTACTGAGGGACATGGGTTAGAGATTGGTGGGAATGGTTGGACTCAGTGATCCGGTGGGTCTCTTCCAACCTGGTGATTCTGTGATTCTGTCATCCAGAGCTGTTGGAATTATAATGTGTCTGAAAGTTCTTGGACCTCCTCAGAGGGGAATCTGACAGCACAGGATCTTCTCTGTCGCAGGTATGTTTCTCATCTCCCATACGATACTAAATCCACCGTCCATCCAAATGGAATGATCTGTAAAAGGCATTTCAATTTCACAGACCATAAAGTCGTAGGTCCCCTTCTTACATTTCCTCCCTTTTTGTTTATGATTTCAGAAAGTTCTCCAAGCCTGCAATCCATATTTTGCCTCTGAACACCCATAATGCAAAGCTGGATTCCAACCACTTGCTCGCTGAGGACAGGGCCAGCAGAAAAGGTGGCTGAGTTTGCCGTGGGCCTTTCTGGAGGTGAGTGGTAGGTGGGGAATTTGGGCTCTCTTCGCAGGCAGGTTGTGGTTATAGGCAGAGACACCAGCCTCGAGACTCCTGTTCCTGTCTCTGCCACCAATTCTGTTCGATAAGTCATCTCGCAGCAATGTTGCTGGTTTTAAAGCAGTATTTTTTTTCTATAGGAATGAATGATTTCTAGAAAATACAGATAATTATTCCTTCCTTTCTGTAGTCAGGTCTGCAATTTTCCCTTTGAGGAGCTCCCATTTCCTCTTCTGAGTCTGCCTCTGCATAAACAGCCCTAGATTAAACACAGGGGAAGCCTGTGACATTTAGAAAAGATGTAAATAGAATAACTCATTTTGCCACCTAGACAAGAGTCTCAGGTCTAACATGTACATGCGATTCCGCACCTTGCTTGTATCATTACTCTTCACCTCTGCTCATAAACCTCTGCCTCGAAAATAATGTAATTTAATTAGGAACGTGGAATTAGCCTATTGCAGTCACACTCGGTTAAGCTGAATCAGTTTGTAAATTCCATTGTCATTTGGGCTGAGAAAAAATATCTGTTGCATTAGCAGCTTAGTCTTACGTGCACATTAGGGGAGGGATTGCAGGTGAAGGCATTCGTGGCCCTGGTGCTAGAAGTGATGGAGCAGCCTCCTCCCCTGCCCCCCTGCCTGCTCGGGAGCAGAGGGGGAACACGAGATGGGGGAGGAAGAGTCCCAGGAGGAAGACAAAGCCCCTGATGCCGTGAGGAAGGCGACAGAGGGAGGGATAAGGGATCTTTGCCCCAGTGACCTAATATCCCATGGGCTAGATGTGATGGGCTGGTGGAGTGGAGCACCGTGTACCCAGGGCTGAGAGGATTTGGCTCCAGGTGGATGTCCATGCTGCGGGACACTTGCCCACTGTCTACAGGCTCCTTCGGTTGCTTTATTTTCTCGTCTATCCTCCAGCCACCACAAATTAGGACCTGAGTAATGAAAATCATGGTGGTTTACAGCCTTCAAGGCCAGGCTGGATGGGGCTTGGAGCAACCTGATCCAGGGGAAGGTGTCCCTACCCACGGCGGCTGGAACTGGATGATCTTTAAAGTCTCTTCCAACCCAAACCATTGCTTCTTTTGGACCCTCCACATCTCTCTGAGCTCTGTAGGACCATCGCTGCGCTGTGCCAGCAACGGCAGCTGGAGCGGCAATGCTAAAGGGCTACAACTGGGTCATCCTTTCCTTTAACATGCTCCTGTATTATCAAAAAAAAAAACAAAAAAGAGGAAAATTGTAAGGACAGTTGCATCTGAAAAGAACAAAATAAAGCCATCTTGGTTTGAAGTTCACAACTGTTTTTGAAGGCAAATGGGATAGGAAGAGTTTAGCCTGCAAACACTTATTTGTCATAGAGTCTGACTAGTGCTTTTCGACATGCTTTGATCCTCTTCCTTTTTTTTGGCCCAGGCATTAGATAATGCTTTAGAAGCCATTAGAAACAATTGTGACAATTGAAATGCTTTGAAAAATGACAGTTTGATAGTCTAATAATAGCCCCTACACTGATCTGGAGAAGGTTTTCTTTTCCTTTTTGTATTCATTATGAACAGTACGTTTCAAAATGTCCCTTTTTTTCCCCCAACAAATAATTTAACCTCTTCGTGGGCTGCAGTCCTGGAAATGTGAAACACGTAGAAGCTAACATATGCCTATGTAACACATGCATATATTTAAAGAGGTATATATACTATAAGGAGCTGGTTAGGTTGAGAGGAGAAGTGGAGAAGAGGATAAAATATTTGGTTATGTTGTTTGACTGGAAGAGAGTCTCCCCTCAGCCTCCTCTTCTCCAGGCTAAACAACCCCAGGTCCCTCAGCTGCTCCTAGAACCCCTGTTCTCCAGCCCCTTCCCCAGCTCCGTTCCCTTCTCTGGATGTGCTCCAGCCCCTCAATGTCCTTCTCGGAGTGAGAGACCCAAAACCAAACCCAGGATTGGAGGTTCAACCTCACCAGTCCAAATATCCTGGAGAATGGAGTGGATGGGAGCTTCCATTTCATTGCAAGATCTTGTTTGTGCAAGATCTTATTTGGCAGCGATAAATGAGCAAGTTTCGAGCCTCAGAAGTGATTAATTTCTCACTGGAGCTGTCTCCGAGGCTGTCACAGCCTGACAATCCTGACAGAAGTGTCATTTATAATGTCACAAGTCTATTACACATAAATGTCATTACACAATTACTCTGAGGATGAAGGAAGGTTCGCTGGGGGAAGAGCGTCTGATATTAAGTCAATTATATATCTTAATGTTATTGTTGGGTTGTCCCCCCCGTACAATTACACGGTGTCTCATTTGTTCCTTTTGTGCAAATTAGCAATTATTTATCGCAGTGATACCAGTCGGCAGCCCAGGTAGGGTTGGTGTCATTAAAACTCTGGCACAACCTTGCGCGTGTTGCCACGATCGATATCGACCTGAGGATCGTGGGGCTTTGATAATTAGCCCTCTTGAAATGAGGGCTCCGTACTCGCTCTCCCTCCACTTCTTGCCTGCATCTCTCTGGAAGGCTCCAGCATGTGGGTGAGACGATAAATCCTCCGTCAGGTTTTGATAAAGATGCCTTGTTTTAATGAGGGTGACTTTTTGTGCTGCCGAACAAAAGAGGCTCTTTCTTGTTGGAAGGACAGAGGAGTTCAGCAAATTCCCCTGTGCTGCACCTCAATTATTCCTTAAAATTGGCATAAACGTAGCCTTTATTTAGTTCTAACGGGCTTTCATCCTCCTTGGCCCAGACACAAACAAGACTTGCGCTGGGGCTCGGCAACACTGACGCGATTTGAATGCTTGATGCGTCAGAGGATGCGGGAACGGAGCTGCCTGGTGACTAGGAGGGAGAGAGAGAGATCTGGGGTAGGGTCTCCCTGGACACCCACGCGAGCGGAGCTCTTGGCTTCATTAGAGGTCACTTGTATCCCATTTTGTGAGCTAGAAATGAAGCTGCTCGTTAGGATGTAGGCAAAGAGCTGGTTCTGAGGGCAGTGAACACTTCTCTGCTGGCTTCAGTGAAGTGGAGCACTCGTACTATAATCCAAGCTGACTCAGGGACCTGTAGACAGAAAAAAGCCAGGAATTTCTGTGATAACCCTCCACATTCCTACAACAGCAAGAGAGATGAGAATCAGGCCTTTTCCATAGCTCCCTTTGCCTGTTTGCTATTCTGGGAAGCTATTGTTCTCAAAGGGACATCTTTAAAGCAAAAGCTGGAAGAATAATTTATTTGCGAATAATTTATTCAGTGATTGATGGGAAAAGCTGCTGAATAAATAATTCACTGAATGCTAATGGTACATCAGAGATGGTCGAATAATGAAAATGTTTATTCGCAAATAATTTATTCAAAGAAAAATGCTGGGATGTATCAGCTCAATTATTCTTGGTGACTAATCCAACCGTTCCCACCCAACCCACTGTGACATGTAGTACAAAGATGCTTTATTTTTGAACAAGATGAGAACTCTAGGTAGCTAAACCACGTGAGAAACTCTGATCACCTGTAGCACGAGAAAAAGTTGGAATAAGAAAGTCCTCAAACCTGAGCTCAAACTGAAGGTCACGCCATAACTTTAACCATGATGGCAGTTTCATGTTTATCCATTCTTTTCTAATATCTAATTTAAAACTCCTCAAGTTGCACCAGGGCAGGTTCAAGTTGAATATTGGGAAAAATTTCTTTACCAAAAGGGTGGTGAAGCCCTGGCAGAGGCTTCCCAGGGAAGTGATGGAGTCTCCATCCCTAAAAAGGTTCCAAACCCATGTAGACCTGGCGGTTTTGGCCACGGTTTAGTAGACACGGTTTAGTTTTTAGCTTTCTGAGAATTCAAAAGATCAAGAGTTGGTAGGAGGCATGAGAGCCTAGAGTTGGGAGAGAGTCCCTGAGGTGTTCCAGCTCTCTGTGGGTGAGAAGGAACCGAGGCACCAGCATCGCTTGTTGTGCATCTTTCTCCAGCCTGGATCACCGAGCTCTCTGAGGCCTCACAGGGATTTACTTCAACTCTAAATCTACACTGGCTGCAGCAAAACTAAACAAATTAACCACAGCGAAGGCCCCAGCCTGACTTTTGTCACTGATCTCTCTTGGTTGGCAGGTGATCAGAGAGTGCAAGCGTGGGGTCCCCAGGCAGGAGAGCCTGTGAGGGGCAGCTTCTGCAGCATCTCCATCCTCAGCTGTGCTGTTTGCCAGAGGAGATCTGCTCCCACACAGCTCTACGATGGGTCTCAGGTGCTCCAGGAAAATTGAAGTGATTTTGTGCTGATACTGCAGCTAATACCAGAAAAACCTAAATTACATTTTAAAAGGAATCTACCCTTTTATCTTTTAACCTTAGGCCTCTCCCTCTCATGCAGAAAAATCAATCTCGACTAATCTACTGACCAAGTAAAAGTAAAAAAGAGGGATTTGTATAAACATGTGCTTTATCTTATTTAAAATATATTTCCCAGAGAAACTTAGCAAAACATCCAGCTCTTGGGAGGAAGCCCTGTTGTCCTGAAAGGCTCCATCATTGCTCTTGGAGGGAGAGGTTGGGGAGGAAAGAGCAGACAGAGCCTCTCTGGCTGTGTAGGTGCCAGAGGGACATGGGGAGGTCCTGCTGAAGATACAGCTGCAGCAAGTTACCCATCACCTGCGGCACCTGCAGCACCTGCATCCAGGGAGCAGAAAAAGGCATGAACCCAGCCACCCCCCTGCTTGTTGGAGAGTTGGGTGTGAGGAGAATGGCTGCTTTCATTAATCTTCATTTATTTTTTTTTTAATGTGATTTATGTATTTTTAACTGTAGCGAGTAGCACTTATCGTGGAAAGACCTCCTTGAGCAGGAACTCTGTAATCAGCAACCTGGACTTCGTCACAAACCACAAGAGAGGTGCCTTTAGCAGAAGAAAAGATAGAGGGTGCATAGCAGTGGTGAGAAGGTAAGCTTCTCTCCGTCTTCTACCTTCTAAAATTCCTCTGTTTTTCTGGTGCATTTCCCCTATGTCTTTTCTCTCTTCTCTTCTGGTTTTGTGAGCATTAGGTAAGGTTTCTAAGTGGGGAATCGTGTGACTTGCTAAAAGACTGACTCTTTGGCACTCTGCTCTCCTCCCCTGTTGGATTAAGAGGGGAGGTCAGGGACAATTTGACAATTTTGGCTGTGCCTTTTATTTTTAAAGCTCTTTCGTAACCTCTGCTCAGATAGGGATTTGGGCTTTGGGCCCAAACTAGAGAAGGTGTGACTCTTATCCAAAGTGTTCTGCTTGTGCCTGGCTTCCATCATTTAAAATCAACCCCTCGATTTACATGAACCGCGCGGTGCTGCAATCGCAAGTGCAGCTCAGGTCATCTTGTCCATCCCTCACTGCTTTATCATCTTGTTTTCTCCGCTTCCCCCCGTGATGTATTGAAGCAAGCGACATTTTCAAGAGCAGGGGCACTAAATCATGTGTGCTCTGTGTATGCATAATCTAGAGGATCTGGTCCAGAATGCTAACGAGGGCTTGTGGGGAATTGTGAGAGAGTCCTTGGAGGCTGCTGGGATGCGTTGAGCAGGAGGCGGCTGAAATTGCACCTTTTTCTATTGGTGATAGTAGTCCATGTGATTCTTGGAAGAGCTTAATTCCCTCTTCATGCAACCAGATTAACCACCCAGAGATGAGAGCCTCGTGGAGTTGAGGGGCTGCAAATCTTTCAGTAGAGCTGAGTTAAGCTCTGGGTGATTCACAGGCAAAGACGGGTAGGGCAGGAGGTAATAAACCCCCACAAATCCAAAAGGATGGAGAGAGTCATATCCAAAATCATCTATAATAGCAGTGGCTGAAACATAGAGACTTTGGATCCTGTGATGCTCATCTCGGAACCAAACTTGCGAGTCTTTGTTGCCTTTCCCAAGCCTTTCTGATCCCCCAGGGCTGCCGGGTGCTTCAGCTCTGGAAGAGCATCCCTCTCCTGCGCTGGAGGCTGGTGCAGCCTGGGCTCTGTGGCTCCCCGTGAAGCCCTCGCAAACTCAATTTTGAGTCACATTTCCATCACTTTCGCAGAACCCTTCCTGCAGCTAAAAATAACAGAGCTGTGCTGAGGACCTGCTATTATATTTTCTTTGATTGCACCCATCCATATCAGAACTAGCTCAGAGTTGTTTCATTCTCCAAATTTCTGGCTGTATTAGCACTGTCAGAATCCCTGATGTATCACCTTGCAGGGAGTCTAATGCTTGTCAGTGCCTTGCTTTGCATTTTTGTGCTGGGTTCAAAGCTGAAAGCGCAGCTGAACTGAAATCTTTTCTCTGGATGCCGATAGAAATGTAAGAAATCTCATTTTTTTACAAAAAAAAAAAAAGTCTGAAAGGACCATAAAAATAAGTCTTTCACTAAGCTGATCAACTCAGCCTCTTTTATACTAAAAAGGATTCTGAATGAGAAGCCGATAATACAGGCTTTAGTTTGTGGGAAATGGATTAGAAAGACAGTATTTGAAAGAACTATTTCATTTAGGTGTTTCACTGGCACGTAACGAGCTGCTACAGTTATATGGCAGCAAGCTAAAATATTATTTAAAAGTTAATTCATATTTTTAGCATATAATTTCTAATTAACTTGCTGTAGTTATCTTGTTAAATGTCAATTAAATCTCAGAGCATTTCTCAAAGGTTTCCTGTATTCATAAAACGTAATTACACAGCTATTGCTCGTGTAGCCCTTATTGCTAGAATAATCTACAGCTAAATATATCCTTTACATACTAATTATACATCACTAAGTGCTATATTGATAATCAGTAATTGATTTAGCACAATGAATTGCCATGTTACCTCTTCAAATGTCAACTCTAAGTATTTAGAATTAAAAGTTCAGGGTACAACTTCTGCTCGTGGTTGAGGTTTGCTGCCGCAGTCGTATGTGGGTGGGAGGGTTGATGGAATCATAGAACAACCAGGTTGGAAGGGACCCATCGGATCTTCTAGTCCAACCATTCCTATCAGACACTAAACCAAGTCCCTCAAGACCTCATCCACTCGTGCCTTGAACACCTCCAGGGAAGGTGACTCAACCACCTCCCTGGGCAGCCTGTTCCAATGCCCAATGACCCTTTCTGTGAAAAACTTCCTCCTAATCTCCAGCCTAAATCTCCCCTGGTGGAGCTTGAGGCCATTCCCTCTCGTCCTGTCCCCTGTCCCTTGGGAGAAGAGCCCAGCTCCCTCCTCTCCACAACCTCCTTTCAGGTAGGTGTAGAAAGTAATGAGGTCTCCTCTCAGCCTCCTCTTCTCCAGGCTAAACCCCCCCAGCTCTCTCAGCCGCTCCTCATAGGTTCTGTTCTCCAGCCCCTTCACCAGCCTCGTCGCTCTTCTCTGAACTTGAGCTGTGGTCCCCAAGGGAAGTTCCCATCGAAGGTGGTTCTGATTTCTGTGATCCTGATCCCTTCTGGTGCAAGGGATCAGAGAATCACCAGGTTGGAAGAGACCCACCAGATCGAGTCCAACCATTCCCATCAATCACTAACCCATGTCCCTCAGGACCTTGTCCACCTGTCCCTTAAGCCCCTCCAGGGAAGGTGACTCAACCCCATCCCTTGCAGCCCATTCCACTGCCCAGGATGTGGTCCTGAGGGTGCTGGCGCTGACTTGGATGGTGCCAGCAGGATGTGCTGCTGGATCTGACACTGCATCCTCCAAATTTCAGGATGTCCTAAGGCTAGGATGGCTCTGCTGGCACAAAGTGAGATCTTCTCCCCAGTGACAGGGGACAGGACAAGAGGCCTCAAGCTCTGCCAGAGGAGGGTCAGGATGGATATCAGGAAAAAAAATCTTCACAGATACGGTCACTGGGCAGTGTCAGAGGCTGCCCAAGGAGGGGGGTGATTCACCTTCCTTGGAGGTGTTTAAGGGACGGGTGGACAAGGTGCTGAGGGACATGGGTTACTGATTGATGGGAATGGTTGGACTCGATGATCCGATGGGTCTCTTCCAATGTAGTGATTCTATGATTCTATGAAAATAGGTGGAAATGTCATTTGTCACTAACACAAGAGGGAAAAAGCAGGAGACTGCTTTAAACTTCCTAATGGGGAAGATAGTCAAACATCTCTGAGAAGAGCAACCTCTGGGATACTGGCCTCCCTCGTCTGGGACGGGATTAATTACACATAAACAATTAGCAGCATATACCTGGAACCCTAATTAACTGTGATGATGCAGATGGAAAAAGGGAGTGAAAAGAAAAAAGGAGAGGGGGGGAAAAAAAGAAAGCAGAGAAGCTGGAAGCCCTCAATTAGATTTGCAGATCTATTGCCCAGCAGTGACTTGGAGCAAACCATCTTCCCAGAGTCTCCCAGCCTGACTCCAGTCTCTGCTTCCCCCCTGCTCCTCCTCCCTTCCCCCTCACTGTCGGAATAATATTTCCTGGTACATCAGTGTTATTCAGAGTATGGATCTTCCCCGTCCCTTGCCACATTCATGTGTGTCTGTGTTGATATTGATGTTATTCAAACAATGATCGTCCCCTTCCCTTGTCAGTTTATATTGTGTGTCTCACACAGCACAATCTTAGCAAACAAGCATCATCCTCTGCTTTTTTTTCCCCCATTTGTGGTTTTCTTGCTTGAAGTGGTATTTAAATTAAACCACGCGTTGTTGTTTTTCTTCATTCTTGTGTTTCCTAAGGCGACAAATTTTATGGATCTGGGAAACAGAATCAATATGAAGTTGGATTGTCCTTATGAGATCCTCTTAATATCCCAGGAGGTTGGGCTTTGTACATCAGGATTAAGGAAAGGGGAAAATTACTGAAGGCAGGATTCTTCCGAGAGCTGTTTGTGTGCACATCGTGGACAAATATTGAAATGTGGAAAACGTAATCCAGGGAATTCAGGCGTTTGGGTAGCTTTAATTGAAACAGTTTGTTACCATCATTCTCTTAAATGACACTTTTTAATCTTCCTTCAGTTCCACTGCACATCGAGTTCATAAAATATACAAAAATTCAATGTTCTTAGAAAATTCATATGCGGTGATGGGAGAGATGGCAATTCAAACACTGGATGATATATATATAAAAAAAAAAATCTACTGGATCCTTCCTGCACTGAAAGGGGCTCCAGGAAAGCTGGGGAGGGGCTCTGGATCAGGGAGAGCAGGGATGGGATGAGGGGGATAGATAGATAGATCCTCCAAAAGCAGATGAAAGACTCGCTTAATCCTGAGCTACTTTTTATTGATATATTGAAGACAATTTTTCCAGCTTGCTCCCAGCATTCCCTGTCTGGGAGAATGTGTTTGCTTCGGCCGTGCTCGCAATTATTCCACGGTGCTGTTGGTTTCATAACTGAGCTCTCTTCTCTGGAGTTCATTAGAAATAAAAACTTAATTGAATTAGGGCAGTTAGCCATGCGGGAGCAATTAGAAGTGGCAGAAATATTCTTTCTGTGAAGACAGTTTTGCTGATTCTCCGGGAAGGCTGGAGCTCCCCCTGCCCGGTTGCTCACCACGGGCGCTCCTGCTGCCCTGCCACTTCGCTGCTCCAATTTTTCTGTTGATTCCTCTCTCTTCCCTTCTCCCTTTGCGTTCGGCTGGCCTCCTGTTTCTGAACTTGATGGTTTGTTTTTTTTTTTTCTTTTTCCTCTGGCGAACTGCTTTATCGACTGAATCGGTATTGCTTTTCTGCTGTGATTTTCATTCTGTCAGGGGCTGGCTTCACCTCCCCTGTCAGTTCGTGTCGCTTCAGCCGGGTGGACGGCCTCACCGCCGCGGCGCCGCTCGCCTTTCCTCATCACTTTGTATCACTTCCTTACGAATATTGATCTGCCGTGAGCTGCGCTCCACCAATTTTCTGTCCAGCTACTCCATAACCTTAATATTAAAGTCTTCACGGTGTTCTCAGTGAAATTAATTCTGATTTACACTGGCCATGGTGAGTGCTGTTTGTGTGAAGCAGGAACATCAGAGCGTCGCGGAATGGTTTGGGTTGGAAGGGACCTCAAAGTCCATCTAGCTCCAACTCCATGCACCTCCCACTGGCTCAGGGGCTCCAAGCCTCATCCCACCTGGCCTTGAAACCCCCAAGGATGGGGCAGCCACAACTTCTCTAGGCAACCTGTACCAGGGATTTAAAACCTGGTAGATAAGGTGCTCAGGGATGTGATTTAGTAGTAGGCAGGTACGATTGGTCTCAAAGAATCTTTTCCAACCAAATGATTCTATGCTTGTAGGACAGACTGGTGGAAGAGGAGACCAGGATGTCTGGTGAGGCTGATTTAGATTGAGGTAGAAGAGATAGGGAAATTGGACACCAAGGAGTTGGAATAGGAAGAGCAGAAAGAAGGGAAGATCATAGAATCATAGAATCACTAGGTTGGAAAAGACCCACTGGATCATCGAGTCCAACCATTCCTATCAAACACTAACCCATGTCCCTCAGCACCTCATCCACCTGTCCCTTAAACACCTCCAGTGAAGGTGACTCAAGATTGACAAAGATGACAAAGGTCAAATATCTTAGGTTAGAGCTGTAGGAGTTCTCTCTGTAGCATGTGCTGAATTTTACCCAATTTGCAGTCTTGGCATTTTCCTTTCTTTTCCATTTTCTTTTTTTCCCTCTCCAAATGCTCATCTATTTACCAGGCTCTGGGGGAAAAAATAAGGAAATGCAAGTTATGTAGATTCAGTGTGCATAACAAAAATGTGATCTGACATATTCCCTCTGAGTATTTTGAGAATAAAAAGGCAGAGAGAAATCAGATAAATGCATCAATAGAAGTCAGATGCCTGCCCAAGCATGCTTTAAATATCAAATTGGAATAGAGCAGTGTGCAGAGTTTCCATATCAAATTATGACATTATTGGCAGGGACCAGAGGTAACACAACTTGGAGTCCTCCCGTATTCTCGGATAACAGATGAAGCAGCCTTAAATGGGATAAAAGTAATTTTGTAATCGAGGGCAGGTTTATATGCACATCCACGTGGTTCAATGTGGGAAATCCAAATGGAGGCAAGACGTGTTGTTTCCTAATATACTTTTCTCTGCCAGGGTGAATGGCCAGACCAGGGGACACAGGGACAGAAATGCACTTGCCTGAGTAATGTAGGTGGCTGCAGGAAAGCACTCGACTCCCATTGGTTTCTTTCTTTGCTGGCAAACCAATCCTGTGGGAAGTGGCATAGACGGGTGGGAGAGACAAAACTGGGAATCTGAGAGCTTCCACTAGAGCAGCAAATTCTGTGCTCTGGGCTCAAGACTCTGCTGGGAGGAAAATGCCAGGTATCTCTCAGAGCCAGGTATGGGCTCTTGGTATCAACCCTTCCACTGCTTCTTGTGTAATGGGAATGGTTGGACTCGATGATCCGGTGGGTCTCTTCCAACCTGCTGATTCTATGATTCTATGAACTTCTGTGTGGGCAGAGGGATTCAGTTCACTCTGAGGATGTTTACTTGCTGCGTTCTCACCACTCTTAAAAACCCAAATTTCATTTGAGTAATTGTGGAAAAAAATAACACAGTTGTCTCTGCTCAGATCCTCCCACCAGACAGCAGCATCTAGATGAGTGTCAGAGTAGATTATCTATTTAATATATCACATACTGTTGACTTTGGAAGTAATAAGGCAATAATGAAAGCAGGAACATCTGGAAGCATGCTGGGAAACACTTATTCTTTAAACACTGATGATCTGGGTTTGTAACCATCACTGTTAAAACGCAGATGGAGTTTGGAGCTGTAGCCGGACGGCTTGGCCTCAGCAATGTGGCAAAATCATGAGCAACAAGAAGAAAGGAAGTCTGTGAGCCTGGACACATGTGTCTTTTCTTGGAAGTGTGGTAGTAGATTCCATTAAAGAACCTTTCCAGGAGAAATTGGAGGATCTGTAGGAACTGGCAGAACAGTTCAATGAAGACCACAGTGATGAATCTCACTGCATTCTATGCTCCAGAAGATAAAGATGAGCAGGCTGGATGGTGGCTTCCGAGTAGGCTGAGACAATTCTTGTGGATGAGGCCATTTCCACGTTCAAGGTTGTGGCTCCTCCAGACGTAGGGGGAAAGACAAAGAAAGAAGAAATGTTTCTTTCCAAGCCTGAGATTTATTGCTCTAATATTTTTTTTGCTTCTGCTTCTACTCCCTCTGGGCAGTTCCATCTCTCCATGTAGCTATAGGCTGTCTGTCAGTGGCTCTTTCTCTCTCACACACACACACAGAATATTTGTTAACTACAACTATTTGAGGCAAAACAGTGTGATTCTGTGCTGAAGAAGAGTTTTTCAGATAACTGCCCGAGGCACCAGACATTTTAGAATCAAAATCTGGAAAGCAGAGTCATTATTTCTGTTGTTTTAGTGCCTGCTTTTATTCCCTTCCGTATTGACAAATGTTCCTTAGCCCACATTGCTCTGGGTGCTTTTCTTCACATTTGCATTATACAGAACTCTTAAAAAAGAAGAGAAAAAGACTTTATTTAACCATCTTCGCTACATCTTCCAGACTGTAGCTCATCACCCTCTTCTGTTTCCTCTTTTCGACTGCTGACCTACGGGCATCATCTCTGAAGTCTGACTTTTCACATGAGACGTGAATGAAGACTGGAAGAAGTGGAAGCAGAAGGCAAAATCTCCTTTAGTGGTGAAGTGGCAAACAAATGCCAGCATCCTCGTCCAGGAAGGTACAGACACTTTCCTTTTTGGCTTGTGTAGCTGATGCCAGCTGTACAGAGAACTGAGGTGACCTCTCTAACAGCTGAAACCAATGGATGCTCCTGAGGATGAATGCTTCCAAGTACACCAGGCAGATCTGGATCTTCATTATTGATGTAAAGCCTTATTGGAAAAAATCTCCACACCAGGTAGCTGAGATTCTGGCTGAGGGACAACTCTTCCAAGGGACAGGAGACAGGACGAGAGGGAATGGCCTCAAGCTCCACCAGAGGAGGGTCAGGATGGACATTAGGAAAAAAATTTTCACGGAAAGGGTCACTGGGCACTGGCAGAGGCTGCCCAGGGAGGGGTTGAGTCACCTTCCCTGGAGGGGTTTAAGTGACAAGTGGACGAGGTGCTGAGGGACATGGGTTAGTGATCGATGGGAATGGTTGGACTTGATGATCTGGTGGATCTTTTCCAACCTGGTGTTTCTATGATTCTGTGAACTCTAAACTGCACAATTGGCATCTGTGTCCTTGTGGTAAACCTCAGACAACTGCTCAAGCTTCTCCAAGCCCTGAGAGGAGATCTCTGGCACAGTAATCTTTAGGCCCTCGTTCAATGCTAAAGCAAGCATAAGACTAGTTCCAGAGCAGCATAACTTTAACCCTGATGATCTGTGACACCAAGGTACTGTTGTTCATGTTCAGTGCCACAGAGATGCCCCACAGGTTAGATCCAGAGCTGCTGAATGGCAGCTGCTGCGTGAGCACCGTGCAGACCACCAGGAGAGGTGACTTAGCCCCAGCTCAGATGTGGGAGGCAGGTGACCAAGGATGCTGTGTCTACATCTTTGCTCCCTGCATGGTCAGTGAGGTGGGGGGTGGATGTGGTGGAAGGCGCAGCCCTCAAAACTCATTTCAGACACAGCGATATCTGCTTTATCCCTGGGGATGGTGTGAGTTTAACGCAGTCAGGGCTCAGGTCAGGCTGTTAAAGCAAAGCACTGAGCTCCTGCTGCTGAGGAGCTACGTTTTAATACGTAGCCAACAGGTGGCAAGTAAATAATGTCCTATAAAAGGTAAGATAGATGACAAGATGACAGAGCTGTGGTTGCACGAGTGCTTTGCCCCGGTGACTCCTGAGGGCCTCAGGTGGCTGGTAAAGATATTAATAGTTATTCATTGGAATAATGGTAAAAAAAGAAATAAGATTGGATGTGAGGCTCAGAGGAGTATAAAATATTTTCTTCCAGCAGCAGAATAAGAGGAGAACGTGTAACCTGATCCTCCCCTTCTCAGCGGCTTGAAGCCTTGATCCTTTTGTGAGCCTTACAAATCAACAAGACAGTTTTTCTGAGTTCATGGTGAGGTTTTTGCACGCACGGTGCTGAGGACGGTGATGGAGAACGCTCCTGGGACCAGCTCTTCTCAGCTGAAGAGTCTCTGAGAAAGTCCTGAGGAAGGGGAAGGTTTTATTAGCTTTACTGGAGATGCTCGGATGAGTTTTTTGGTTAGACAGCCCTCTTAAGGCATCTTTCACTAGGTGCAGGAGCAGCAGCTGTTATGCATCTCCCACTCTTGATGAGGAGTGGAGATTGTGCTGCTGAGGGTCCTGTTAGAGAAATCGGGAGGTTGTAGTTGGAATTCTCCAGGGTCGCAGCAAGCAAGGTGCTTATTTGACATAACTGAGTGGATGTGGGGGGGAATCTTGAGGAAGAGACCTTGTGGAGAGACATCTTGATCTGTGCTCTTACTCCTGCAAAACAGATTTTAAGAGCTGAATATAATTTATTGAGGCTGAAAAACTGCCTTAGAGATTTATAAAAATAAGGAGGAGTTATCAAATAACAGCAATACTTCTAGATTTTAGTCATTCCTTTCATTTGATAACATTGAGGTCAGTTTATCTACAAATGCAATGTTTTATTTGCATTTTTAAGCATGTTTGATTAGCTCTGCAGGCCACAGGCAGGTGAAATGTCTAGTCTGACAGATGAGCTGCACTGGAAAATTAAGGGTATAAACTCGTTTACCAGGATTAGGTGGAATCTTTATGGTTCTTTGCAGTCTTTACAAATGAGATTAAGCCTGTATAATGCCAGTAAAGATCTTTATCTCATTTCTCAGCATGTCAGCTAGCAAGAGGTCTCAAACCGTGCAAACCAGAAGACTCTGAACTTCTATTAAATTTTTGCCCTCTCCTGACCATAGCCATAAATAACGCGGTTGCACAGAAATCATTCAAACAACCCTGGATCAAATAAACATGTGAGGGCTGCAGGTTCCTGCACGCAGGGAGTGTTTGTCCGGCTGGGGAGCCGCGCTAGAGGGGGCTCATCGACAGCACAGAGCCCGCTCAGCATCTCCTCCAGCTCCTGGCAATGCTCTTCACTTGTGTTTTCACACTGCCATTGAGCTTTGCTCTTAAATTTAAGTGGAAATCTCAGCTTCATCTTGTCTTTCCGCAGCCACCGAGACAAGAAGTGGATAAAAACTCTCTATAAATGGGTCCTTATGTTTCCTTATAATGGGTTTCCCGCACGCTTACACTGTCTCTGATCATTTCTGGGGCGAACCAAACAGTTTGTGAGTTTTAAGAGGTTAGTTCTGCTGCAGGAAGGTAGATGATCGCAGTAATTAAGTTGCAATTATCATTAAAACTAATGAAGGTGCTTCCTGGCAGCCTTTCATCATAAATAATAGAATCTGTTTTGGGTCAGAAGGGACCTCAAGTCACATCCAGTTCCACCTCTGCCATGGGCAGGGACTCCTCCCACTGGATCACGGGCTCCAAGCCCCATCCAACCTGGCCTGGAACCCCTCAGGAATGAAGATCCATCCATAGAGATCTTGATAGTCTTGAGAGGTTGAGCCTGTGTGGACCTCATAAAGTTCAACAAGGCCAAGTGTGAGGTCCTGTCCCTGGGTTGGGGCAATTCCAAGCAGGAATACAGGCTGGATAGAGAATAGATTGAGAGCAGCCCTGAGGAGAAGCTCAGCATGAGCTGGCAATGTGTTCGCAGCCCAGAAAACCAACTGTGTCCTGGGCTGCATCCAAACAATCGTGACCACTGGGCCAAGGCAGGAGATTCTGTCACTGCTCTGCTCTTGTGAGACCTCACCTGGAGCTCTGCATTCATCTCGGGAGACCTCAGCACAGGAAGGATGTGGATCTGTTGGAGCAGGTTGAGAAGGGGCCACGGAGATGATCCGAGGGCTGGAGCCATGGCATGGGCGTTGGAACTGGATGGGCTTTGAGGTCCCTTCCAACCAAAACCAAGGGCAAATGAGAGACTGGAGCAGAGGCCTGGATGGTTTGGGGGCTGGAGGGTGCACCTTTCTCCCTGAAGCTGTGCTCTCCATATCATCAGTACCAAAAATGACTGTATTTCTTGTAGGAAAAGAGAGTTTTAATTGCTCGCTTATAATAAAATATGTAGAGTGTGTAAATAGTGCAAGTGGCAAATTTTTTTTTAAAAAAAAGCAGGAAACTCAGCTGCTTATTTTTGTCCTAGGTGAGGATAAGCTGTTTTTTCCAATTGGATGCCTGCTGTAATAGAAATATTATTCTCATAGCCAAGCTGACTCCCAAACCTAATCCATTTTCAACTTTTTTTTTTTATGCTGATTGCAGGAAGTTCGGCTCCTGCAATTTGCATCCGGATATCAGGAAGCGACGCGTTATGAGAACATCTCATCTACCTCCAGCCATCAACCTGCAGAAATCGCTTGCACCAGAAGATACACAGGTAAAAGTGGTTTTATTTTAAAAGATTGCCACAGAAATAGCAATTTTCTGCTTTAGCCTAGGAATTAAGGACACTGGGAGTTTCAAACCCTTCTGATGGACCTGCTGGTAAACAGGGGGTTGGGCCAACTGCAGCTCAGATCACAGAGCAGTAATGAATTTTTCTCCCTTATCTTCTTCATCTCCAGGAATATAATAAAGGTCCCTTTGCTAGTAGTGGGTGAAGTCAGAGTGCTGTAAAATCAGCCCAAATGGGGATTTGACATTGACATTGGAATGCAACGAATACCTGCCCATCGCGGATTTAGCTTTTACAGCTGGAGTGATGCCTTTCCGGAGGGCTTGGTCTTCCGAGGGACTTGAATGTTTATTATGGTCTGTTTTCATTTGTATGCAGCCTCATGGACTTTGAGCAGATTGGTCGTGAAATTTCCATCAATTGTTCATTACCGGGCTGTCAATTTAGAGTTCTGCCTGTGTCTGTCACAAACACTTCCACGCGTAGGGAGTTTGAAGAAAACCAAGGGCAGGATTGGGCCGTGGGTTTAACAATTCTTCCAGGTGACGCTTCCAGGTCAACAGCTTGGGTGCTTTATTAGGGAAAGATGTATCAGATGCCTGTGTTGTCACCGGGTTCTGGCTTCTTATTCTTGCGTAAATGGAAAATATGTGGTTTTCAGGGCTGTCAGTCTGGGAGCTACAATGAGCAGTAAAAATAGCCTTAAAAAGTAAAGCTCAAGCAATTGGAAAAGATGGTGCTTTGATACTGTTTTCTTGAGCCAACTTGCAGCATAAGCAAAATTACATAGAGCTTTTGCCAAGCTTTCTAAAACGCTTTGATTTTTCCCTCCTCCTCCCTGCATTGTTTGGCACTTTGCTTTCCGTGTGCAGCCCCAGCAGGCGTCACAAATGTAACATGCGTGTAAGAACAGGGGATTGGAAACGGGAACATGACAGAGACATCAAGGGAAAGGGAAGCAGGATGGGGGAAAACAATTCAGTACTGCAGCAGGATACAGGCTTGATAAAGTCAGAGGTGCTTTGCAAGTGGCGTAATTCATCAGCGCGATTGCTGAGTCAGAGAAGAAAGATCCACATAAAAAGAGCTGCCTTTGGATCACGTCTTAATGCAGAAATTTCCCACTAGATTGTTTTCTTTTTTTTTAACTCAAGCAACATCCCTTGTGAAGCTGTAGCAGCTCACAGGGGAAACATCAGAACTGCAACCATTTCATCATTAAGCCTGTGCAGTAGGAACTTGTTTTGCATAAAGGGTTCTCGGTGCCCAGCTGGGATTTTCTGCATGTGTGCCTTGTGCCCTGATCCACTCCCCCAGCACAGTCTCTACCTGAGAGCGCACACAGGGCTCTGGCTTTTCCCTTGCTCCTTATTCACCTGCTCTCATATTGCTGGGTTGAGGCACCTTTGGAGAAGTTTATTATCCCACTTCTCTGCCAGAGGATGTGATAGAAAAATGCCAGGCTGCCAGACTAATTCTCCCTGGCAGGTAGCAAAGCCATCCTCTGTTCCCTGAATCCCTCAGCAGAGATGTGCTCCTCTTTTCAGCAGAGCTCCAGCGCTTGGGTCCTTTTATTTGATGCAACTCTGCACTCAGTAACATTAAGTCCTGACTTTGTGCTATAGAGGGGATGACAAATGAAGCACTGGAGATGGGAATCAAATGATTAGGACTTGCGAAACCCTCATTTTGTTTTGCTGTCTCATTGTGTTACAAGGGAACAATCGCCCTTCATGTACTTGCTCTTTTTTTTTTTTTGGCTCACAGATTAGTCTGGTGCTTGCACTGGAAAGAAAACAGGAAAGGAGTTGTACCTTTTGTCTTCCTCTTTCTGTTACAATTAATCTGATTTGTGTTCAGGCAATAGCTATTCCCACTTGCAACCTGTACCATTCATTCACCATCCTCGCAACTCCGGTTCCTTCTACATAAATCAATCTCTCTTTAATTTTTTTCCTGTACTGAATTTGACCAAACCCTCAGGAACTGGTTATAAAAACTGTACAAGTCGAGCTTTGTATTTTGATCAATGGGAAGGGCTGTGGGCAGGTATTCAGTAATGTAATTGTTGCTCATGGAAAGCTGAAGTGTGGTGCTAGGATGTTTACGTTGAATAGCAGGCAACAAACTCTCACTCATCTGTGCTCTCTGAATTGTTCCTAGTGTTTCAAATACCAAGGAATTTGTAAGCTAAAAGCACTGTGTACAAAACTTTGAGACTGCAAACAAGACTCTTTAAATATTAATTTTTTTACTTATTTATCACTTAACTTCCATCTGGCCTTAGTGCAGCACAGTTTCATTATGTATGGGCACTAATAACAACTACTTTAATTTATCTTTAACAAGAAATATGGGGTTTTTTTTTCCCTGTGCGCCTGGATCTGTGATCCCACATTCTCCTCCAGCCCTGTTAGAATAAAAATGAGAGAGTTCATTAACCCGACCAGCTTAGAGAAAACCACCAGAGATCTTCCAAAACTGGTTGTAGGCTTTGATTTTCTGCAAGAGCTCCTTCAGTGCTGGGCTGGTAGGATGAATGTCTGAGGGTGAGAAAGCTTTTCATCCCACATCTTGTAAAATGCAGTAATTGTGAGGTCCTGGAAGAGAGAAACCGGAGGAGCGAGAGCCTCTGGGATGGGAGGGACTGGCTGTGACCCATTTGTTCCCCATATCCCTGTGTTGTTCTTTGGTTTGGAGTTTTGCCTTTCTTGATGAGGGTTGATAGATCTTGATGAGGCTGGGATTTTATTTTTTCCCAGTCTTCTCCTACCTGATAGAAAATGAATCCAGAAAAGATTTCTGTCATGTTACAATGGAAAATGAGACAGATTGCACCGTTGCCTCAGCTTTCAGTTTAATACCTGCCAATAGCGTTTTGCAAATCCTGGAGTGTAATATAGTTAAAAAAAAAAAAAGTGTAGCTAACATGAGGTTAAAAAATGTCTTTAGTGTGTAAAATATGAAGCTGGATGACACATAGGCAGCTGCAGATGCACTAATTTGATTTCATGCCTTAGAATCAACTGTTCTCCTGTACTGAAAGGCACATTTACATCCATCTGTCAAAGTTGGTTCCTTGTCTTTTCAGATTTCCTCTGCTCTTCTTTCAGCCCGTGCTCTGCTCATGGGGGCGAATGCGGAGCTGGCGTTTCCAGCCCACTCATGTTTTTCAGGAACCTACAGTGAAAAAAAACCCCCTTTTTTCCCCCCTCACCCCTTTATTTTCTTTCCCTTTCTGAGTTCTAGGGAGGTATTATTACGGGATTATTAGACACAACATAGGATCTGAGAATCTGAGCTTTAATCCTCGTAAGCCAAAGCCCTGGCTACAAAGCTGGACTGGTGATGTTTAAAATCATTTGATATCCAGGATTAGGGCTTGGGCAGCAGTGCGGAGCAGCACCTGGCCCGGCTGGAGGGGGTGCAGGGGCTGTAGTAATTAAAAAAGGGTCTCCAGGGAAGCTGGGGAGGGGCTCTTGAACTAGGAGTGCAGGAATGGGATGAGGGGGAGTGGTTTTCAGCTGAGAGGGCAGATTGAGATGATATTTTAGGAAGAAATTACCCTGGCCCAGGCTGCCCAGAGCAGGGGTGGCTGCCCCATCCCTGGAGGGGTTGAAGGCCAGGTTGGATGGGGCTGGGAGCACCTTATCCAGTGGGAGGGGGTTTTGGGGTCCCTTCTGACTCAAACCATTCTATGATTCTGAGGTGGTGTCACTGTTCTGGATGAACGCAGGGCGTTGGGTGCATGATGATGTCTGCATGACCAAGGGGAAGACAGGCTTGACAGAAAAGTCACGGCAGCAGAGGAGAACTCAATAACTGGCTGTGCTAGCAGCAGGGTCACAACTTCGTATGGTCTGGGAAAGACCATACCCTACAGGAGAGGTCAGCCTGCTTCTGCAGGGTATGTTCATCTTGCTTGTGAGAGCTCTTGGAGCAAGCACTAAGCCTGTTCCTGCAGGCACTACATGTGTCCGTGTACAGCACCGGGTCAGCTCTGCCTCCAGGCGCTGCTGCAACGGCCACGATCGAGGTCACCATCCACAGGGGCAGGCGTTTCTGTTGCCTTTAATTTGCCTGACTGCACAGGCCACAGGGTTACTGAAATCAAATTTAGATCTTGTCCTGCATCATAGGTACGAGCAAAATCAATACCTTTCATATTCTCACCACAGCGGGAGTTTCTGAAGATGGAAATTAAAGGTGTCTGATAAGCTGCTAAGTCAGCTCAGCCTCCTTTCTTTAACTGGGTTTGTAGCGAGCGAATCCTCAGGTTTATCAAAAGCTAAAACTGTTTTATGGTTTAATTTGCCCATTTAGACATGGTTGCTATCAAGACTCATCAACCAGCAGATAATCCCTTACTGGATGTCGCTAATAGTGGCTGGATGCTTCCTTCATATTAGACTAAAATATACTTTAACCCAAACACAGTACAGAAAGATTGTGTGAGGAGGAAATATTAATGAGGCATAGTATAAAAAAGATATAAGGCTATAGGAGTACGTTCAGAGGAGGGTATGGAGTTGGTGAAGGGTTTAGTGGGGAAGCTGTACGAGGAGCAGCCGAAGTTGCTTGGTCTTTTCAGCCTGGAAGAGTCTGAAGGGAGACCTCATCATGCTCTGCAGCTTCCTCACCAGGGGAGGAGGAGGCACTGAGCTCTTCTCTCTGGACCCGAGAGAATGGTGGGAAGATGGGCCAGAGGAGAGTTAGCTTGGATATTAGGAGAAGGGTCTTCCTCCAGCGGGTGGTGAGCACTGGAACAGCTCCAGGGAAGCAGTCGTGGTGCTGAGTCTGACAACATCCCAGAAGTGCTGGACCTGTGATGTGAACGTTGGGGTGTTCCGTGCAGGGACAGGTAGTTGGACTTGGTCATCCTTGTGGGTCCCTTCCAGCTCAGGACGTTTTATGATTCTGCGTTAAAACTGCAGCGTTGATGGATGAAAGATTTTTGCTGCTACAAGGTGTGATGAGTTCTTGGATGCTTTTTCCCTGGTTGTAGGGAGGTATCAGCTCTTGGTAGCAGAACCTGTAAGAAGCTCTTGGCACGGAGAAAGCAAAAACAGAGGTCAGCACTGAAGCTGCGTGAAGCTTATTAATTTTTGCTTCATGAATTTTCATAGTGCTAAACTGACTTTAAAGTGAAAAGGCAATTGTCACATCTTTACCCAACATGTAATTACTCAGATTTGCTGCTGAAAGATGCAACAGAGAAAATGTGTGGAGCTGGTTTGTGCATCTCTTACTTCTGTCGGCAAGGACTTGATTAAGTTCCTAGGGTGTTTCATACCAACAGAATGAGGTGGGACACGTAAGCACTATTTGGGTTCCAACACAGCTCTGCATTAGCATCCTTTGCAATGTTTAATTTCTTTTTTTGAGCAGGGCAAGAGCTATGAGTGTTATTTCCTCGAAGCATCAGGACTGATGAGATAATGATTGGGGTCAGGCAGCAGCATATTTCTGCGTGAAAGAAACCAGGTATTTAGTGGCATCGTGAAGCATCTTGATTTCTCCAGTACTGCCAAACCAGCCGAAGCCTTCAATGTGCTTGAAGGAAACTCTGATTTCTGTTATTCAAGGGTTTGATTAAGGATGATTCACAGAAGTATGTTGCATTTTAGATTATCTGTTCTGATGTGTGAGTAAAACTCCTACGCTCTTAAGAAGAGGGATGGGATAAAGTACTGCTTGTCGGAGCAGGGTGAGAGTTATGGCTCTGGGAATACGTGGCTCTCTGAGGGCTTTTGCTGGGGCAAAGCTGCAGAATAAGGCATTTTGGTCAGAGAGGAAAAAGCTAGCCTGGCTCGTCATGATTGACTGTATCTGGGCACTCAGCCCGAGATGAACGAGAGAGGGTGTTTTGCTCCTAAGAGCTGCATGATCAGATACTCCTTGCAACAGGATTTTTCTGTTTTTGAGCACTGTCGGTTGAAATAGGAGAGCATCTCCTCATTCTCTTTTAATTTGATATCTGAAAATTAAAACTGCTTTCCTAGTGGGACCTTTACCTTTTACATCAGAGCTCCCTTCTCCCCCTCCCCAACGTTAATGGGCTGTAGGCAGCCAAACCACGAGACTGCGAGAAGAGCGAAATAATTCATTCGGGATGGAAGCAGGAGGCAAAATGTAATCCATCATATCTGCTCTATCTCATTACGGAGGTGAGATACAAGAGAGGGCAAGCTGTTAATAAACTGGTGGATGAAGTTATTTTACCAATCTGTTACAGCAAGCAGGGTTAGACAGGGGGAGAAGTGCAATATTCACACCTCTTCCTAATCCTTTTGTTCCTTATTCTGTGGAAATGCCTTTGCAAAGCCAGTAAAGCTGCCTGGCTTAGCTGACATCCAACCCCTCACACCTTGTGCTGTCCTGTTTTACCTCATCTCGGTAAATAATCCTTTCCGGAGCTGCGGGAGGCCATCGCAGCAAGGGTCTGACAGCCTGGGCTGGAGGGGTGGCAGGGTTCACAATGGCTTCTGCAGAATTATTTCTCAGAGCCACAGCAGATTTCCTCACCCTGTGAGGCAAAGCCACCCCCAGGAACTGTGGCACCTTCCCCGACAAGCTCTGAATGAAAAACAATTCAAGAATTCCTTTTCTTCCTATGCTAATACTTCAACAGAGATTGAATCTGGTCATATTTAAAAGCTGCTTCTTATGAGCAATGGGAACACGTGGATAATGAACTTCAGTCCCGTGGACTTACTTTTTTCCTCCACCCACACAACTCCTATGTTGTCTTCTGCTGCTTTTCATCTTGTTGCATCTCTCAGGCGAGGAGGAGACCTGATTCTGGAGCCTTAATCTAGGTAGATTTTTGGTTTCAGAGCTGTTGTTGTGGCAGTCAGTGGGGCTGCTGCACAGCAGAATAATTGTGGTTTGTGTGCCTTACGGTCCACAGAAGTTAAATTACAGAAGAAAAATGCTTCCATGCATCCAAAACTTAGGTAAGATAGCAAACAAAAAGGAAGGAGAGGCAGCCACAGAAACAGGTTAAGAATGGCTTCCTTGTTTTTCTAAACAAAACCCAACCCAAAACTCAGGACTCTGTATATTCAGGCATCCATCCTTGCTTCCCTTTTTAGTTAGTTGATTGGAGTTTTCCACAAAATGGCTTGTTCCTCACGATGCAGGCTGAGAAACTTTACTGAGAGGTCCTGAATCCACCTGGGAGTTGTGGGAATGCAGCCCCTGGCAGGCTGTGTTCCCAGTTCCACTCAGGCTGTCGTGGCACCTCTTATCAGAGGTGCTATGCAGGGTAATTTGGACCAGTACAGGCTCTGAGCTATAAGGTAAAAGGTGTAAATTAGTATTATCCACATAAATACAGTTTAAAGGAAGGAGCTGTAGCAAATGCTCAAGCATCTATCCATTTTTGTTATGTCCTACTATTAAAAGTGCTTCATTTTCCTCACATCTTCCTTATTAGAGCCGGATCCTTAAATCTCGCTCCCATAAATCTGTGATCACTTGCATTAATTCCTTGCGTCTTCCTCTGATCTGACCTAAATGTAGGGTTCCCCCTTTCCTCTGACAAAGCCCTTTAATTCATTGTTGCCCTGACTGTGCTTTCCCACCTTTATCATACTTAATGGCTTTAATTATCCTTCCTGTAGACTCACTATGCGGGTAAATTTTAATGAAATGCTACCACGAGCTCCCTTGCCATGAAAGCACGACTCTTTCTTCCTCTCCACCTTTCTCCTTGGCTGTCACCACTCTGGCAAATAGTAGCGGTAATAACAACCGAATAACTCGCCGAAGATAAATGAGGTTCCTGAGTTGAAAAGACTGACTCTCTTTGCCCAGGGAGGCCTCGATTGAGACGTAACCTCATTAGCATTTCGGTATGATCACAATAGGGCTGCAGGGGTTGAGACTAAATGTTTTCCAATTCAAAGGAGAGGAGAGCAAATTTACAGATGATGGCTTTATTAAATTTAAATTACTATAAAAATATCCAGGCAAGGCTTCAGTGATGACATGAAAATCTTTCACGTTTTTTTTTCCTTTCCCATTGCCCAGGATTTCAAGCAAGTTCTGTGAGAAGTGAAGTGATTGTGTGGTTTCTCTTCTTCACAGTGGACTATTTTACACAGTTTTTAATTAAAACATTAAAATTCCGGATTTTTTCTTGCATATGCAGCAATGAAAACCAGCTTTGAAAATAGCCAGTAAAGGACTTCATAGGCAGCTTAGCTCCTTGCACTCAAAATATTATAACAAGTAAATTCAAGCCAACAAAAATCTAGAACTGAAACAAATATAAACACACAAACAGAATAATTAGTGTTGTTCGTATCCTGAGTGAGCCACAAATAGCCTAGAGCTCTTCTTGAGCAGAGCATTGATTGTTGGTACTTCAGTATCTTTCACTCCCAGTGAATGGTTCCAAGTATCACTGGAAATTCTTGCCTCACTTTCATTCTTTGAAGAGAGATAATGGCCATATCCTAAAAGATGCTTTTTACAGAAAGCGCTAATTATTCCTTCTTTGTTGCGCAAGCCTCACCAGGGTTTGCTCACTGATAACCTCTCCTCTCCTTGGAAATCTTCCTTTCCGAAACAGGACTCAAATAGTTGAGAGCCAATTTGAGAAAGATGTCAGTACCACGCTGAGCTAAATTCTGAATAAAGGATTTAATTTCCCAGAACTGCTGTCTGGCATCTTTCAGAGCTCGTTTGAAAAAG
Source organism: Coccyzus lansbergi (assembly GCA_033558105.1). Taxonomy (NCBI): domain Eukaryota; kingdom Metazoa; phylum Chordata; class Aves; order Cuculiformes; family Coccyzidae; genus Coccyzus; species Coccyzus lansbergi. The sequence goes on along the minus strand of JAUMJK010000430.1, from coordinate 648,650 downwards.
GAAGAGCATGAAAGATGCGATGTGCATATTCATGGAATCATAGAATGGGTTGGAAGGGACCTCAAAGCTCATCCTATCCCACCCCTGCCCTGGGCAGGGACGCCTGCTGCTGGATCAGGGGCTTCAAGCCCCATCCGACCTGCCCTTGAACCCTTCCCGGGATGGGGCAGCCACCCCTGCTCTGGGCAACCTGGGCCAGGGCCTCCCCACCCTCACAGCAAAACATTTCTTCCTGATATCTCATCTCAGTCCTCCTTCTTGCAGCTGAAAACTCATCCTATCCCTGCTCTCCCAAAGCAACTGCACCTGAGCTGCAGTCCAGTGCATGGCAGGGAGAAGAGCAGGGGAGGTGGACCCAGGACCTTGTTATTAATAGCAATATCATTAATGAAAGAAGCCGGACTGCATGAATTTGACAGGTAGTGTTTCACATCTCCTTGGAGCCCATATGTCTCCTGGGTAATGCAAGCAATCTCACTCAGATTTCAAGCTCTTGATGGCACGAGGGCGTCCGCTACTGAAAAATTATGATAAATGCATATTACTGTTATTTAAGCGATCCATCAGTGCTTCCCTGAATAAGCTGGAGGAAGCACTTAGTGCGTTCTAAATCTGCTGGGTCTGCGGTGCTGAAGGGCTCGATTGCACATCTTGCCATGGACAGATGTTAATGAAGATAATTGAAGATGTTATTAGGAGAATGTGTTTGTTATCAGGGGTTGCTTATGGCATTATTACTCAAAGCTACACTTCATTAATAGCCATTTTTCATGGCTTGGCTTTGCCATTCATTAATTGCATGACCTTGTGTCATTGGAGGGAATGTCAGTGATGGAGCGAAGACTCTGTACTTAGTGCTCGTCCTCGCTTGCTGGGGTTTGTCTGTCTCTGGTGCAAACCTCTGTTTTCTGAGCTTTTATAGCTCAGCCATAAAGGCAAAGACAAACATCCCTGGGCCAGGAGCTGGGCATGCAAATGCTAAATCAATGTTTGTGCAGTTGCAATGAATAACTCATCGCCCCACTTGTGAAACCATCTTGCAAATAAGCAAGTAAATATGAGTTGATACAGAAGCACATGGTAATCCTTAAATTTTCCTTCATAAAGTAAAAGTTGCCGTGTCCGTTTTACAAAAAAAACCCCAAACTTTATCGTTACTGGAAGCTCTTAATGATCATCTTTCATTAGCATCACTGTCAAATTCTCCCACACAACCATGTTTTCTTTCTGGAAGATTTGTTTTGGTAACTACTGCTCAGTCAAATTTTGAAATTACAACATTTGGAGAAATATCAAAATTAATTTGCAAATGTTGGTTATATTGAACTTTGACAGCCAGAGATTTGGGGAAGAGCTCTTTTCAGGCAAAAAAAAGTCTCCCTGTACGTGGCAATAGCAATGAAGGATGTCCATGGAGCTTATAACGCTTGGGAAGCTGGAAAAAAACCCTTCCCTGCATGTGATTAAAGAATCCGGAGTTGGGAAGCTGAATTCAAGATTCCTCTGTTGTACTTAATTGTCAACTCAGTGTAATTAAGGAACAGAGTTTTCATAAGAAAACAAAGCAATTAAATACCCAAGTAATCATCACACAAAGACTAACAAGACAGTCTTTGCCACTGAGAGCCAATCTAATTCATTCCCAGCATCTGGAAGCGGGCGAGGGGCGGTGGAGCAGGCAGCAGCCTTAATTGACAAAAGGCATGGCCTTAACTCATTAGCGAGAGGATTATTTGGCAGGCGCATGCTAATTTTTATAATATCGACAGTTTGATTAATATGTTAATGATCCTAATTTCCATATTGAGTTTTGTCACTTTAATTTGTCTAACATGCGGGCGAGAAGACTGTTGGCACTGGGAAATCTATAGGCGTAAAAAAGGCAGAAATTCCAAACTAACAATGACACGTTGGCCTAAATTCTCACGTTTGCTCAGGCCAGAGCAGCATAAAGCAGCCATTCCAGTAATTACCTCCTGTTAATTCTCTTACACTGTGAAAGAATCGACTCCCTTTAATCTTTAATATCTTTGTGTGTTGGTCAATTATTCTAAGCAGTTTTCTATCTCTGCTTCCCTGTGAATATATTGCTGAAGTATAATAACAGTGACCTTCCAGTACCTGAAGGGGCTACAAGAGAGCTGAGGAGAGACTGTTTACAAGGGCTTGGAGTGATAGGATGAAGGGCAATGGGGATAAACTGGAGAAGGGCAAGTTTAGACTAGACATATGGAGGAATTTCCTCATGATGAGGGTGGGGAGACCCAGGCTGCCCAGAGCAGGGGTGGCTGCCCCATCCCTGGAGGGGTTCAAGGGCAGGTTGGATGGGGCTTGGAGCCCCTGAGCCAGTGGGAGGTGTCCCAGGGGTGGGACTGGATGGGCTTTGAGGTCCCTTCCGACCCAAACTGTTCTGTGATTCTAATACGTCCTGTTTATTGGTGTTAGGTGCTACTCTACTGAGCTCAGTCGTGGGGCAACTATAAAATCTAAAGGTGTATCTCATAGGAACTGATTTTGTGACGCATTTTGGGCTTTGGGATGAGGTGTGAATGTCAGCAGCTGGTAAAACCCTAACTGAATGCCTTCTCTTCCTTCCCATTAACAGAGATGCTCCTGGGTCGAAAGGAGGATGGTGAGGGCTGCAGCCTCTCTGCTCTGAGGAGCGGCTGAGAGAGCTGGGGGGGGTTCAGCCTGGAGAAGAGGAGGCTGAGGGGAGATCTCATTTCTCTCTCCAACTACCTGAGAGGAGGTTGTGGAGAGGAGGGAGCTGGGCTCTTCTCCCAGGAGCCCCAGCTCAGGCCCATTGGTATGGAAATGAAGCCCATCCTGGGGCTGGAGGGAAGGGGAGGGGCAGGGGATAGGGAAACGCTGGAGGAACCGCATGGATCCCTTTCCAGGGCCCTCGACCACTGGCACTTGCTGGAGCTTCGGATGCGCTTTGGGTACTCGTAGATATTTGGTTATTTTCCTTTAATTATTGTTGTTGCTGTGCAGCTGTTTTTCTTTTCCTCCTCTTCTCTCTCCTTTGGCTTTTCCCTTTGCTTTTGGGGTGAAATCTTCCAAGGGACAGGGGACAGGACAAGAGAGAATGACCTTAAGCTCCACCAGGGGAGGGTCAGGCTGGTCATTAGGAAAAAAATGTTTCCAGAAAGGGTGATTGGGCAGTGTCAGAGGCTGCCCAGGGAGGGGGTTCATAGAATCATAGAATCACCAGGTTGAAAGAGATCCTTCGGATCATTGAGTCCAACCAGGTTGAATCACCTTCCCTCGAGGGGTTTAAGGGACGGATGGACTAGGTGCTGAGGGACTTGGGTTAGTGTTTGATGGGAGTGGTTTGACTCAATGATCCGGTGGGTCTCTTCCAACCTGGTGATTCTGTGATTCCATGAGTGGTGTCTGCCCCGTCCCTGGAGGTGTTCAAGGCCAGGTTGGATGTGGCTCAGAGCAATGGGATCCAGTGGAAGGTGTTTAGAGGTAACTAGTACTCCTCAGTCAGCTGTGATCTGGCTGGTGTTCTGTGGCAAAAGAAAGTGAGAGAGGAGGCACAATGGAAGCTACAAATCAAAGACCTCACTGTAAATCAAGCCTTTCTGTTCATTAATCCCAAATTAGCACATTAAAATAAAGCAGCAGTTGATTAATATCCCTAAGTAACACTTAGAGTGGAGTGAGAACTTGATGCTAATACACTTGATATTACAGTGCAGTAATAAAGAGACACGATCCTGTCACCAGAGATGCTCTCGGAATTTGGCTCTCAAAAACAAACAGCAGCAGGGAGAAGGGGTGGAGAAGCAAGAGGTCTTCAATGGAAAGCAAAGAAAACCATATTATAGTAAATGGATGTTAAAGTCTCCCCTTTCTGACCTGTTTGTGTACTGAATCTAGAGTAAGAGCTCACTTCCAGCTCCCACTCCAAGCTGCTGGCAGGGAGAGCATCTTTGCTCCTGGTGTCCTTCACCCCAGGCAACCTATGCTTTTCAAGCAATTGGAGTCTTCTGGAGAGAATGATATTAAGTAACGCTGAGTTTGCATCCTTTTTCTGATAAACTAGAGCAGAATGTGCCTAATTCAGCACCTCAGAGCGAAGTGATGGGGTAGGTAATTGTTTTGAATTCATAAACCCATGGACTGAGGTTAAATGCCTCGCAGCAAGAAGCATACGCAGACCTGTATCTTCCTACACCCCATCCCCAGCTCCCCTCTTCTTCCAGTCTCCAGCTCAGACATTATTCAAAGGGCAACTTTGTGGGGGCAAAGGGATTTGAGATGCTTTCTTCTTTTAATTATGATGTATTTCATTTATTCATCATTCGACGTGGTCTCATGCCTAACTGTACCTGCCCTTTCTTTGGTGTCTTTTATTATCATTAGTGTTTATGTTTTGTATAACTAAGAAAATAATTAAGCCTGCTGGTTTTTATTCGCGACAGTTTGCCAAGATGGTAGTGAGATGTGTGCAGTATATCATAATTTTATGGCGTCTCTGTAGCCATACAAAAGCAGTAGAAGAAAAACGCCACATAAACAACTCCTCAGACAGAGTTTGAATGATCCAGTAATTTTGATTTATACTTTGCGTTTCATGGAACTGTATTAGCAGTTAAAGCCTATAGTTAAACGATTCCCAGCACAAAATGAGTCAGAAACACAAAAGAAAGCTTACCATGGAAGATTTACTGCTGGGGACTTTGTTTAAATCCAGACTCTGCATGTAAATTATAGCCCCAGTTGTCACTTTTAACTAACAATCCCAACCAATACGGCGTAGCCGGGTAATTTGTCCACTGGTTCTTTATGAGATGGTAACTGCAGTTTAAGTCTCATATCTCTTTTCAAAGGCAGAGAGAACTCATCTCAGACATAAAGTAATGGTATGACCTAACGCTTACTTCAAAATAAACCTGGCTGCCACCTAATCATTATGCATCACACCAAGTCAAGATGCAACACTATGGGATTTCTATTTATAGCAAGAGCATACGGCAGTAGATGGTGAAAAATGACACACCTGCCAATGGGATTCAATAGCTAAAATGACTCCGAGAGGAAAAATGGGGTTTGTTCTTTACTGGAGCAGCTGCTTTTTCTGCCTCAAACTCTGAGATCTTTGCTTGGTGCTTTCTGCACTGTTGGATTACTCCCTTAGCCTGTGGTTAGAACCCTCCTATAAAGGATGATGGCTCAGCCTGGAGGAGATGGAATTAGCCTCTCTCTGCAGCAATTAATGGAACAATGTAGACTGGCCATGGAAGTAAACATTACTGTAATTGGTTGTTATTAAAAGGGTAATTTTGCCAGAAGTAGTGTGTGGTACAAGGTACAACTGCTCCAAGATCAGCTCTGTTAGAGGAGGATGATTGTTCCGATGCTTCGGTTTTGTGTCCATGTAGGACTCCTGTTCAGGACAGCGTTAATGAAATATTCTGTATTAGTTTGATTACAGATGCTTTAAAACTCTCAGTTTAAGCTCCAAAGATGGAACAGTAAATTACTTTCTTGAAATCATCGATTGAAATGTAATCACTTTTACGGTAATAGATCCTGAGTCACTCTGCAACCTGTACATCATCACTGCCTCTGAAAGAGAAGCCCAGTAGTCTTTGAAACAGAACGTGCCATCTGTTTGACAGGACGCAACAGCACTATTAAACAGCTTTAAGCAAGAAAAGGCCACGGAGTAGGTATTCAACTGAAAATGCAGAGGATGTCTGGGTAGATACAAGGTGATCGCTCAGGCAGGAGTTCAGCCAGGACACAGGGAGATAAATCCTGCTGCCGTGGGGATCAGAAGTGCTGCTGTGACTTTCAGAGCAGGCCTTTACCCAGGGAAGTTCTGAGCATCAGCTTTGCTCACGTGCTGTCTGTCCAGTCCCCAGCCAAGCACTAATTGTCACGGAAGCTATTAATGGCTTCAAAGAAAAGTGAAGCGGTGACTGTCACCAGGTCCCAGTCCCTAATGGTGAATTGGCACAGCGACCATCAGGTCTCAGGCAGAGGCATTTAGGCCTGTTGTGTCCATAATCTCTGATTAATGCTTTTCCCACCACCTTATTTCCATGGAGATCCTAAGGGGTCTTTGGGGACAGTTGTGATTGCATTGGAAGGACTGTATTGATTCCAAACGGCTGTCCAATTAAACAAAACAAATCATGCCAATCTATCCAAGGGGATCGATCAGCAGGGATGTGTTTTGCTTTTAGGTACAAGTGTCCAGTTCTTTGAATCAACTGATGTAGAGGGGAAGAGGAGTCCAGCAGCTCTAGAACTGAAGCAGAACTGTAATTTAATTCAAGTTGAAACTCACTATGCCAGGAGGTCTCTTGGATAGGGACAGTTCCCTTGTTTGTGAACACACTGCTGTGACTCTGCTCTTTGGAGAGGAGAAAGCATGAAATCGGGTTCTAGCCCAAATCCTCCTAGATGAGGTAAATAAGGTCAAGGGATCTAAGCTGCAGCACTTACAGAAGATACCAGAGCATCTCAGGGAAGTGTCATTTATTGATGTCTTGCAAGGAAAACATAGATTCCTTTCTGTAAATTGCGTTTTCCATCAAAACTCACAGGGAGTGAAAAATTACTTGTGACTGACAGGCTTTGCGTGTTCCTGTTTGATGTGAATGGTTTGGCTGGTGGAGCTAGAGAATAGCCGAAGAATAATTACATAGACTAACACGTTCTGTGGGTGACAGACAACATCTTCATTTCACAGGCAAAGTTGCTTTCTGAATGCGTTTTCTTCTGACTCCTGTTTCTCTTTCCATAATGGGAGAAGACTCTGAGGAGGCTTTATTGTGGTTTTTCAGTACTTAAAGGGGGCTTGTTATACAGGTGGGGGAAAGCTTTTTAGCAGGGCCCGTAGCAATGGGGCATTTTTAAACTAAAAAGGAGAGTCATAGACTAGATATTAGGAAGTCTTTCCTTTTGCTGAGGGTGCTGAGGCACTGGCAGAGGTTGCCCAGGGAGGTGGTGGGTGTCTGATCCCTGGAAACATTCAAAGTCAGGTTGGGTGGGCTTCTGAGTAACCTGGTCTGGTTGAAGATGGCTCTGCTCACTGCAGGGGGGTTGGACTGGATGGCCTCGAAAGGTCCCTTCCAACCCAACCCATTCTTTGATGTTTCCCACCTCTCATTTCCCTGCGCTCCTCAGGGTTAACTGTAGGAATGGACACAACTTAGGCAGCACAACAACAGTAGAAAATGGCCTCAAGTGCCCAGCTCCACCTCCAGCCTTGTTGGGGGGGGGAATGGATGTTGGAGCCCTGATGAACGCATCACCCAATCTTCTTAAATTTCACAGTGTGATTCATACTGTAAACAGCTGATGGAACCCAGGCTGCTTCGCAGCTCAGAGCGACCTGCCAGGGCGAAGGAGGGAACTGCGGGGGTCTCAGCCCTCTGGAGGTCAGCAGCTGTGTCAGATACTCTAATTTCCTCTGCATGACTGTCAGTGCTGCTGACTGTGATGTGTTTACAGACACAGTGATGCTCTCGGATGCTCCCAGCCTCTGTTGGCTTCCTTTTCATTGCAGCTCCTGAAAGGCTGGACCCCGTACTCCTCTTTCTCAGCCCTGGAGGTCAAATCTTGCCCCTAGTAGGGGCAGACCCCTTAGGGAAGGGGGTTACCCCTAGCCCTGCTCAGCCCTTACAGCCCAGGGTTATTCCTGGTTCTCATCCAGCTGGCACACGGCAAATCTGTAACTTCTTTTTAGTGTGGCTCTTGGGGGCAAGTAACAGCTAAACTGGTTTTGGGTCCATCCCTGGAAGCCTTCTGCTCGGTGCATGTGTATTTGTGATTACCAGAACTTTCGAAATACTTAAGGATGGATGGCAAGTGGGGCACTGAAGGGAAAAAACACCAAAGTATCTAACTTTAATATGCAGCTGGCAGAATTAATCCATGAGATTAGTGTAGCAGAAGAGAATAACGTCCAACATTAAGGGAGTTATTTCCTGACCTGATTAATATTGCCATGAAAGCATATGGGTTGGAAGAGACAGGCTCTAATGACTTGCTGATCCTTGTTTTGCACAGTTCCGTAGGAATTGCAGCCGTGCAGAGTTTATGGAGTCAAGGCATTTCTAAGTAACAAAAAGTCAGAAATGGCAGTTTTCTTAGGAGGAAAGCAGGTTTACAGATGTTGTGCCACAGCTGGCATCGTTGCAAATGCAATAGCCTTGTTTCAGCCCTCAAGTGCCCAGCGGTGCAGCCTCCTGAGAGCTGCGTTTAATTCTTAGGGTCCTCGACAAGCTCGGGGTTCGATTCAGCTGCTACACAGACAATTCGCAGTCCAGAAGTCTCCCTGAACGTTTGGGTCTGAGATGATGGACATGGTCCTGCTCCCCTGAAGGGTGTGGTGGGTCCTGCACGGGGTGTGGTGGGTCCTGGACAGGGTGTGGAGGGTCCTGCACAGGTGCTGGTGGTTTAGGAGATGAAGGAGCACAGGTGAAGCCAATTTGAAGGCAGGAGGGTTGCTGGGTAAGGCGGGAAATTGCCTTCTTGTGGCTGAGGTGGCTCAGGGGAAGCTCCTGTCTGTGTGTCTGAGCTGTGCTGTCTGTCTGACCCTCTCGGGGCTGAGGGGAGCGGCGCCTTTGCCTTTGAAAGTGGCAGCGTTGGAACTACTGCCCCCAGGGGTGCTGGGGCCCGAGGAGCCTCTGCAGAGCGTGTGCAGCGAGAAGCCAAGGTAGGAGCCGCTCTCAGGGCACCGTGGGGCTTGCCCAAGAAGGCCAATGGCATCTTAGCTTGGATCAGACACGGCATGGCCAGCAGGGCCAGGGAGGTTATCCTCCCTCTGCACTTGGCCCTGGAGATACCACTCCTTGAATCCTGTCTTCAATTGTGGGTCCCTCAGCACAAGAAGGATGTCGATGCTCTGGAGTGAGTCCAGAGAAGAGCAACGAAGCTGGTGAAGGGGCGGGAGAACAGGCACTGATTGCCCTTGGTGGTCAACCAGCATCAGTGGGAGTATTTTGATAGGATTTGCTAGACCTAGAAGTGAGTATTTACAGCGTGTTGCCACTCTGTGATAAAAAGATTGGCTTCAGTGCATCCTGGGAAACTCTGGAAGACTTTCAGCAGGAAATAAGGTAGGCTGGGAGATGGCAGGAGATTCATGAGGTAGAGATAATTAAGGTAAATCCTGGAGCATTTTGGTTCCCCTTCTTCACTCTGTTTTCAAACAGAATATTTTGCATGATGGATCGTGAAGCTGCAGCACATGCTGTGAGGTTTTAACTGTCTCCTCGGATCATAAAGAGAAAGGAAAGGAATGCTGGCGTTGTTGATGGTTTAGGAGAAAGCTAAATACAGCGCAGGAAGAAAAAGGCTATACCTTAAAAATTAATTGTTCAAGTACCAGGTCATTGTAGAGTAATGCACCGTGAAATGATGTTATTCTCCAGGAGAATTTCCATAAAGTTTAACACTCCATGGCATATTCTTTTTCTATGGAAGTTAGTTAAAAATAGTACATAAAAGTCCTCAGTGTGCGGAGGGAGCGTAAGTCTCCTTTGAAACAAAACCTGAGCAGCAGGACCATGACGGGAGGGGAGCTGAGCCGGCTGTGCCGAGCACCACGGCCATAAACCCCTTGCCCGAGCGATCTCGCCGAGCGCGAGTGCTGCAGGAGCCATTAGTCTTGCCGTATTTTTTCTGTTATTCACATTGGGATAATGAGATTATTGGAATATTCTTTTTTTTACTAATGAGAAGGAGACAGAATACCTTGGTCGCTAAATGATTTAGTCACGGAGGAAAGCTATTTGTCTCCACTTGATTGCTGTCAAATGGTGGGAAATTGGAACATTATACTCCTATTTCTTGTGATGGGCCATATTTTTCCCTCTTGTTTGGCGTCACACAGGATGGTAGAAATATTTGTAGAAAATGTGTGGCTCTTTATAAGCTTTAGAGTACGGGAAATGCAGAGACGTGCAGAGGTGATGGTTGGCGATGCTGCCAGCCTCCTGCCCTGAGCGTGGAGCTGGGGGGCTCTGTGTGTCTGGGGTGTCCTCTCAATGGGAGCACCGTAGTGGCTTCCATGGGCTGGATCTGAATTGGCAGCAATGTTTTCCCTCTGAAAGGCATTTCTGAACAAGTCTTTGTTTATTCTGCGAAGCACTTCACCAGGCAAGCATCTGTTTATTTACAAGTCTCATTTGTGTGGCAAGTGCAGCTTCCTGCATCTGTGGAGGCCATTTGAATTGTGTGAAACGATGATTTTGTTTAAAACAAACTCTCCTGGCCTGACTCTGTAAGCGCTAAGCCTTGTGATGCTCCCCTGAATAAAATATTAACTCCCAAGCTTTATTTGGCACACGTAGAGTTGTGGAATGGTTTTGGTCAGAAAAGATCTCAGAGCACATACGGTTCCACCTGCTGCCATGGGTAGGGACATCTCCACTGGCTCAGGGGCTCCAAGCCCCATCCAACCTGGCCTTGAACCCCTCCAGGGATGGGGCAGCCACCCCTGCTCTGGTTGAGGTTACTGGGTGGTTGGTTTTCACTGAGCAGATCCTTATGGAAATCCCTGTGGGTGGCACAAGTGTGAAACCTGTTGGCAGCAGGCTCGTGATTTGCTGGAAAACTTCACTGCGGAAAGAAAGTAAAGCAGCAGGTTCATCCCATTCAGCAGCAGAGAAGCTGCTTGTCACCACCATGCATTGCCTCCAGCACTGCCCTCCCTCGCCCTGGCCTGTGAGAGCTTTGCAGTAAAGCTGCATGGAGCAACGGAGTGGGGAGATAAGGAGAGAGGATGATAAGATTGGGTTTGGAAGTCATAAAATGACTTGAGCGTTGCAGGTTTGGTGGCAGGTGTGTGCAGCCCAGAGTGGGTCGGGGTGAGGAGGAGCTCTGGGCAGCGGTGTCAGTGATGCAGACACGTGGTTGTCTCACCACCTCTCTCTCTCTCTAGACAGAGCAGCTCCAGATTTTTCAGCAGAATCGAACCCTGTGACTATTTCAGATATACCTTATTTACCTTTGCTGCCTCTCTCCCTCCTTTCCCCTGCAATAAATGTCTGGTTTATTTATTCAAGGCTGCACCCTGCTGCCCCTAAATCACCAAACACTGGTGTCGCACAACAACAAAGCAGAGCTGCTCGCAAAGACAATTTCCAGCTCAAGAGGACCATATGCTACAAGAACTGAATTTTAAATGAGAGGTGTTTTTTTTTTTAGCTTTCTCCCTGCAACCTCTGTCATCACTCTGCACTAATCTTTCACCCTGGCAGGAAGTCATCACAAAGAGTTAGTGCTGAGGCTAAAAAGAAGGTAGAGGGCTGGTTTACAGCACCTTGGGCTGGTTCCTCAGAGCGCTCACCTCTTCTAAGTGCGTCTCCTTCAGCAGTGGTTTACTACCAACTAATGGGAAAGAACAGGAGTTTAATTCACTATTCTTTTTCCTCTCTTTTATTATAACACCATTATTGGATCTTCTGTGAGCTGTGAAGAGTCCTGGTGCCAGGACTGGGGATGCTGGGAGGAAAAGCAGTAATATATGTGTATGTGTATGTGTGAAACAGCATGACAAAACACTTTGGGTCCATTTTGGAATTAATGATTTTCAGAAGCTATCAATTACGTCCCTTAACTGGGGAGCACAGATTATAAAGAGGAATATAATTAGTGGCAAATGCTATGAGATATATAAAGACAAATAGGGGAGTGGGATGAATAGGAGCTCATCAATTTTATTGAGAACCCCATTTGGCTGTAATCGTTTATTACTGGGGTCGCTGGAAGTGACTCCAAAATGCGAGTTGCACACACTGGAGCGGGAGAGGGGTCACTCCCATGAGTAAAAAAAAAAGTGTAAAAGAGTATTGATTTACAAAGAAAAAGTGGTGTGTTTTAAAAGTGGAAATAAATGGACTCAGTGCAGCGTTTCCTCTTTGCTAACAAGGAGCTCTTTCTGGGTTTGTGCTGGGTCCCCTGTGGAATGCTGTTGGTTTGAGTAAGTAGCTTGCTTCCTTGGAGACTGCTTTCTGCTTTTCTTTGGGTGAAGTTCAGGGCCTGGGTAGAGGTTTCCCAGCAAGCAAGTGGGGACCCGCTGTGGCTTGTAAAATATGAAAATAAGTGAACCTTTGGCTTTCCTTTCAGCTGTGGGTCTCAAAATGTTGTCAAAAAGAGGTGTATAAGTTTTCCTTGCTGGTTTGTGAATGGCAGAGTAAAGACAGAAGGAGGTTGGGAGACTGTGTTATGTTTGTGTAGATCATAGAATGGTTTTGGTTGGAAGTGAGCTCGAAGTCCATCCAATGCCACCTCTGCCATGAGCAGGGACAACTCCCACTGGATCAGGGGCTCCAAGCCCCATCCAGCCTGGCCTTGAACCCCTCCAGGGATGGGATGAGATCTCCCTAAGACCTCATCTCAGTCTCCTCTCTTTCAGCTGCACAGCACTCCCCCTCATCCTGTCCCTGCGCTCCCTGATCAAGAGCCCTGCCCCAGCTCTCCTGTAGACCCTCTACAGGCTGGAGACCTCAGCAGTGTCCCATCCTCTCTTACTGGCTCTCCCACATCTCTCTACGTTACCGAGACCTTTGCTGGGTGACTGACAGAGACACATTGTCACTCCCAAACTGGCTTTTCCCCCAGCAATACAAGTAGTCGTTATTAATGACAAAGAGGTGACCTATAGGCTTCCAGCTACAATCCATTTTCAAATCTCTGATTTTCCCCCCAATCCTTCAATCTAATTAGGCTCACATCAGTATATTATTACAGAATGTAATCATTCCTTTCTTCTAATAACATTCATGGATAATTTTATTTCTCATTTTCAGCCTCCTACTCCTGTGGTGTAATTAGTGTCTCTGGCACCTCGTGATGCTCAGAATGAGTTGCAGCTGCTAATTGCTAATTGAAAAATTAGAAACTCAGTTAGAAAAAGGATCTAATTAAAATGAAATTAGATAAAATCCCTTCAAACTAGTTTCTTCCTCTGCTTTTTCCCCCAGTTTTGCGATCACAGAGACATTAGCACTTGCCAATTACATTTAATTGTTAAACACAAATACATTTTTATTTGACTTCTTACAATAACCTTCTATTAGGGAGAGAAATGCACATTTATCAAGGGAGTCTGTGAGTTTTTCCTGTCTCAAACTTCAGCAAATCACCTACAGGTCTTTGCTGCCCTGTGTGCAGTTCATGGCCTGGGGTTGCCCTCCCAATCATCCTTCTCATTCCAAACTCCCAGCCTGTGCTTTGGGAGGTGCCCTGTGGCACCTCATAGCAGACTAGGAAGAAATAAGCATCTGGGGGTCCTGCTTTGTGTTTCTGCTGTGCACCCACCTGTCCTTGCCTCAGCCTGGCTCACAGCACGTGATGGTGGAGGGATAAGCTCTGACTGGGAGCCAGCCCAAAGAAGGGAGATCAGGCGTTGGACAGGAGCATCGTGATGTGGAGCAGGTATTGCTGTGGCAGCTTAAAATAAAGATTTAAGAGCAAGGTGCGGTTGGACCTTACAGTAGAGAGAAATAATTTGTGGGCTGGAACATAACCCTGAGAAGTGACTGGTAGCAGCCTGTAGCTGATCTCCCATCCTGACTTTTGTGGAACCATGAGATGATGACATGGAATCAAACGGGGTGTTCAGTAGTCCAGTGGCTCTGTATGATCATCCTCCTCTTCAGCAGGGAGGTGAAACTCCTCCTAATTAACAGAGACATACCTCTTGCTCTGTCTGCTGTCGGTGCTGCTCGGGCTTTGTGTTGGTTTTAAGCTATGTTCGAAACTGCTGTGATTTTTAGGTGGGGACCAAATCCAGCTGCCCAGCAGTGCCCTAAAATGTGTCCTCCCGGCACGTGCAGCTTGCGTCTGGCACAGTCCCCTCCAGCACAACTCAGTGAAGAACTGGAGCCTTCTGGTGCCTGCTGTCTGATGATGATGAAAGTGTTTTCATGTTGGTTTGTGCACAAAATGCAGCCAGTGGGCTGTGTTCTCTTGCCTCTCCATGTTCCATAGGGCTGTGTTAACCCTTCGTAGCCGGGCGAACCCTGGGGGCTGCCGGCTGTTGTCTGGGGATCAACCAGCTGAGGATTTGGCTGTTGCTTGCCTGACTCCACCTTTGATTTTGATCTTTCTGCCAGCCTTACCTGGCTTGCCCTGTAGTCCTGCTGCTTTCTCCTTGCTTTTAGGACTGCAAACTCCTTTTGCTTTATGGAGCTCTGTCACTAGCCCAGGTGTGTGTCCGTGCTCTGATGCTTCTCTGGGAAGCCTAACGAACGGCTTAGAAATTTAATGGAGACATAGAAATCAATAATTTAAGGACAGGAAACAAGGAAATAAATCATGAACCAAAGGAGAATATAGAATCGTAGAACAACCAGGGTGGAAGAGACCCACCAGATCATCGAGTCCAACTGTTCCTATCAAACCCTAAAGATGCTTTGATGCTATAAAGATGCTAATTGTCACTGTCTCATAAACTTCACAGGACCTGGTTATAGAGCTTAAAATGGAAAGGGAGAGGAAGAGTTAATCTAGTCCCAAATAGGGCTATGGATAGCAAATCTTTCTAGCTGTGGGCTAGTAAACTTCATGTAGATAGATGCTGTAATGCTCTCATCTGGGAATCCTGCCCTTGCCATAATTAATGCACAGACATGGTTGTCTTGTGTGCCAGTGTTCTCCATCTGTCAGCGCGGGAGAGCGCTTGCTCGCAGAAAGGAGCAGGCCAGGAGGATAACAAGGTGTTCTCGCCACGCTGGGAACCAGAGGGGTTTTTGGGAAACCTGACAGGAGAGAATCTGCGTTTTCGCATTCTCCCCTCCCACGCTGGTCATTTCCCAGAGACCTTAATACTAGATACGCGTGTGGCTGGTGGGTATTTTCAGGCATGGGCTGTGTCGGGCTGCTTGCCGATAGCGAGTGCTCAGGGGCTGTTTTTTGCGTTACGTACATGCTCTTCCGTGAGGTGGTAAAATGGAGCAGATGGATAGGTCCAGGCACCAGGGAGCAAGTTATTGGTGCAAACCGGACAGGAATAACATATTTCTGTACCAGAAGGGAATTTTACTCTTCCTGATGCTGTGAGTCCATCTGCCTGGCCAGGCCATACTCATTCTGATGTGCCAGGCATGCAGGAGCATTCAGGCAATTTGATTTTTCCCTCTTCTGAGTCCTTGGGTGCTGCAAATAGGGAGATCATAGTTTCAGGTTGCATTAGTGAGTTGATAAGGCACTGATTTCTGTCCCCCAGCTCTGCCTGGGGCTTCACCCAGCTGAGCTTAGGCACATCTCCCCTTGCCCACTGAGTGTGCCTTCCCTCTGCTCAGGCTTAGCTGGTACCTGAATGTGTATTTTGCAAAGTCAGCAGGTGAACACCAGCTGTCTTGTCTTAAACATAAAATAAACTGATAAGCTTTGCGTCAGGGGTCCCCGTTGTATCCCTAACTGTGATCTAACAGAAATGTCATGGAATCATCGAGTGGTTTGGGATGGAAAGGGACCTCAAAGCCCACCCAGTTCCACTCCTGCCATGAGCAGGGACACCTCCCACAGGACCAGGGGCTCAAAGCTCCATCCAGCCTGACCTAGAACTCCTCCAGGGATGGGGCAGCCGTGACTTCTGTTGACCATGTTAGTGTGATGGATGGTTTATTTCTCCATCCATATGCCCCATAAGGAGGTTTCGACCCCCAGTGTTTTTGCAGCTAAGATAAGGCCAAAATAGCCACTGTACACCCAGGCAAACAGCCATTGCCCTGTGCAGAACATCCAGGGCTGCACCAAATGTACTTAGAGTTATCTGATGTGAGAGGCATTGTCTGCAGGCAGCGTATCAAGGAAAAGGAGGGCATGAAGGACACGGATCTCGAAGGAGCGTGGCCCTGAGCTCCCTCATGCTGGTGTTGCTCCATCTCAGCGCAGTGGCTCATCCTGCTAATCACAGACCTCGTCTCCTACATCAGGATAACTTAGCAGGGACAGGAACGGTGCTTCCCAAGGCTTTTTCATTTTCTTTGCTAAATAAGGCAAACAAAATCTTAGAGAGCCGGTTCAAGGTTACAAAGGACTTTGGGATGAATCAACAGAGAGAGAGAGAGCTGAAAAAAACATCTGGATTTCTATTGCCTTTGCCTGCAGTTCTCATTTTACTGCTGACATTTTGATATAGCTTGCAATATTTTACTGCTTATTATAGAACTGATTATTATATGCTTATTATGTCATCTATCATATATACTACTGTATTTAATTATTCTGTTATTGATCTGCTCCATTTGCTGAGGTGTGAGCATAAATAACATCCCGAGCTTGGCTTTCAGAATGTAAGAAGAGTCCTTAGGAAACAACAGTTAGGTGGGTTTAGATGTACTTGCTCACACAGAGGTACCACCTTTCTATCCGAATTGGAATTCAAACCTGTGGTGCACGTGATGTATGTTTTATTTCTATCGAATGGGATTTACTTGGTTTTGGCTTGAACATAGTGAAAAAAATGGTTCTTGTGCCGTCAGTGGGAAAGTTCTCGTTGGCTTTAACGGAGCCAGAGATTGTAGCAAAATAAAAGAAAGCAAAATGGGTAAAGTGTGTCCTGAACTCAGGAGAAAACTAAGAATAAAGGAGTTGAAGAAAGGAAAAGAAAGAGTTTTTTCAGCCAGGAGATTTTTGCTGTGTGGAGCGTTACCTGCCTGAACATTCGGACTGAACACTCACCATATTTAGGCATCAAACAGTTTGCAGACAGAAAGCTTTGCAGGTTAGCTGATTCCTGGCTCTTGTAGAAAATAATCTGTCATCGCAAATAGCTGGAGCCTTGTGTGATCTGAGGTAGTCACCCGTTGTGAACCCCCCCAAACAACGTAATCTGTTATAGGAAGAAACATGCAAACAAAGAATTCTTCATTACCATTTAAAAAAAACCCCACGGATCTATAGATACATGCATTTTACTGATGTTATTTTTTTCTCTGTGTATAAACACATGTAGAACATAGTTGTCGCATTCAATTTGCAGTGCACTGGAGCTCTGTAATGGTGAGTGGCAGTAAAAAGGAAAGGGGCAGGAAAGGTTGAAGAGATGTATATAATCATGCTGAAAAAGACTTTTCTAAAGCCCTGGGGCTTTTACGATGGGATCAGCAAATGCGACATGGTTGCGTACGTTGAGAGGATGGAATGAGGAGGGAAGAGCGTGATTAAAAAGGACAGATCTTTTGTTAGAGGTTACTGATCCACTGGAAAAGAAAGATTGGTTGGAAAGAAAAGGTGCCTAGAAGGGTTGAGGAAGATGAGCGGCTGCCCTCAACCCACTCACATCCGCTGCTCTGTTCAGCTAATTCTTTGAATTTGATATTCAGGTGTTCCCAGTTGATGGTCATGGATCTGACCTGTGTGATTTTGAGCAAATAACCACGTACAGGAATTCCTTGGAACTGCTGTGTGTTAATTGCCGTGTTTGCTGTCTGTCTGAGTCTGCGCATCTGCCCTGTGACTCTCAGCAAGATGAGGATGCTACAGGTATAAACAACATTTCCTGCACATACACGTTTAGTAAACTCTTCTAGGTTTATTAATACACAAAGAAAGCTAATTCTTTCTCATTAATAGGTGAGAAAAGATTGAATCAGGCTGTATTCTTCCCCTCCTAGCGAGAAACTGTGTCCATTCTGGATCTATATAGGCATATAGCCACTCCATAAAGTGGCTTCGTCCTTTATTCAGGAATCTGATAAACACTTCCAAGTGGATCTTTTAGTTTATGGATAATCAAAGTCTGCTTGAAGACACATGAGCTTTCCCAGTCACTATGGCCGAACAGTCCTGTTTGGCACTGATGGCAAAGGAGGAGTATCTGATAACAAATGATATTCAGAATCCTGAGCCAGGGGCTGGGCATCAGCCTCAATTAGGGAAGCGCACAGTAATCATCTCTATTAAGCAGGGGAACCAGGTAGAACTGGCAAAATGAGATTGCAGGCGGGAAGTCAGAACGATGAAGTCAGATACTGACAAAATGTATACAAATTGCAAAACTAATAATGAGAATTGCTGCTCAGGCTGCCAGGAGGACAGCAGCCACCCCCCATTACCCCAGCAGTGCAAAATGAGCTGCTAAGGAGGTCAGGCTGCTCCGAAGCGCCTGTCTGTTAGCGGGTGTCTCGGCTCAATTCACCAGATGCAGAAACGCTTCCCAAGTTCAAATGAGTTCTCAACTTCTGAATTTGCCCTTAGGCCTGCACTGAGTGAGAGCTGCAATCGTGGGGATGACGCGACGGGGCTGCATATGCCTTGGATTTGCAATCCTGACACACTCTTGTTATATTAAGAAATACAGCCCTGCACAGAGCAGCGTCTCTGGAAGCACTTGGGCTTCTCACTGTGCAAACAGTTCAAACCGTATCTGTTATCTGTGAGCTTCACTGTGTGCACGGGGGGACTGTGGGATGGAGGAGAGCAAAAACAAACAGAGAAAAGGTATTTTAGCCTTTCGAATTTCAGTTCCACCAGATGCAACTAATAAGTGTTTGAAAATTGTGTGGGGAGTTGGAAAGCTCCCCGGGTGGGAAAGCATCTCGCAAAGGCAGCAGTAAGGCCAGGATAACCCTAAATGATCCTTCTCTGCTCATAGAATCTGAGATTGGTTTGGGTTGGAAGGGATGGTTGCAGGTCATCCAAGTCCAACCCCACTGAATGAGCTGGGACAGGATGTGGGTGGTTGATGCTTCCAGGGACGGGACCTCCACTACCTCCCAGGGCAACCTGTGTCAGCGTTTCATCACCTGCAGCTTAAAAAAATATATTTCTTATATCCTAAATCTCCCTTTCCTTTGCTTAAAGCCATTACTCCTTGTCCTGTCACAACAAGCCTTGCTAAAACATCCAACCCCAGTTTTCTTGGAGCCCCTTTCCTTACTGGAAGCTTCTCCAAGGTCACCCTAGGGCCTTCTCTTCTCCAGGCTGAACAACCCCAACTCTCAGCCTGTCTCCATGTGGGAGTTCCTCCAGAGAGGGCCAAGGTAGGGTGAGGGGAATGGTTTTCAGCTGAAAGAGGGGAGATTGGGATGAGATCTTATGAAGAAATATTTTCCCATGAGGTTGGGGAGGCCCTGGCCCAGGTTTCCCAGAGCAGTGGTGGCTGCCCCATCCCTGGAGGGGTTCGAGATGAGGTTGGATGGGGCTTGGAGCCCCTGGTGCAGTGGGAGGTGTCCCTGCCCATAGAACCATAGGATCCCCAGGCTTCTTATGATCCTTCCTTGCCTTTTCCTCCACTAAAGCTATTGAGTAGGTGCAGTTCCTTGCACATGCTGAGCAGAACCAAGCCTTAGGTGACATCTGTGCCAGTGTGATACAGTGAGGCTGTGCAGTGGGGATGTCAGGAGTGTTGTTCAAAGCGCACCAGAGGAATTATGAGATTCTAGGCTGGCTTCCAGCTTTAACATAAAGATATCAATTTATTCTCATTTTCCGTAGGCTAGCTCCAAACTCGTAGCTTTAATAAACACAGGAGCGGTGCTGTTGTGTCTTTAGGCACTTAACATTAGATTCGGGTAGCTCTGCTGAAGCAAAAGTGCCTCCAAGGCTGCACCAGCTGAGACATAAATTGCAAAACAGCATTTTGTTTATAGTGACCTGTACCCACCGCATCCTTCAGTGTGTCAGCTCTCTGGTTAGCCTGAAAACAATGTTGTGTTGTTAGACTTTGCTGAGCATGTTGGATAGTAACACAAGATTAAAGTGAGGAACGAGGCGTTAGAAGATGGGCAGACACAAGGAGTCTGTGAGAGGGATGCAGCAGCAGCAAACAGCCATGAAAACAGAATAGGGGATGTTAGCTCAGTGGCCAAAGTTCTCTAGTTTGACCATTTTGGCTGCTGTTGGTGTTCACTGAAGGTTGGCTGCTTCTGTTTCCCTGAGGTTTCATATATTGTAGTTGGACAGAGCTGATTGAACTTTGAAGTCCACCTCTTCTAGAGGGTGACCGGGCCAGGTGATCCCCAGAGGACCTTTTCTATCTCGTTTCGTTATGATCCCATGGATGTCGCTTCTGACTGAATCCTCAACTGTGCATGAACATTTCCCTTTTTCTCTTAGTATTTCTACCTGAGGCTTAAACTGCCTTCCTGGCAATGTTTGCACAAGTAAACCCAATCCGAATAAGCACTTAGAGGGAATGAAGAACAAAAGAGGAGAAGGCAGGGGTAATGAAAAGTTAATTTAAACATGCAGGCTAATATTTACAGAGCAGCTGTTGTACTATTTGCCGAGCTTCCCTAATTACAGGTCAGATTGTGTCCCCGTCACAGATAGGGAACCGCTCCCTGCATCCGCGCTGGCCTGGCTGCTGCCTGTGGATGCTGCTGGGGTGCCCGCAGGGTCCTGCTCCACAACCCCACGAAGGGAACTCACGGCTGTTGTGGGTTTTGATGGGCAGTGAATGAGATGTCTGAGCTGTTCTCACTGACCAGTGCACCTGCTGGCACCTCTGTGAAGGATGCAATTCTGTGTGGGCTTGAGGTCGTCTCCGTAAACAGCAATTTGGAGAAGTACAAAATTCTGAAAGCTTCAGCACTCGAGAGAGCTTGAAAAAAATCTATCCCTAATTATAAATGTTGGAGGCGATGGTCTGATATTGGCTGGGAGTCTGAGAGGACACGGGGGGCTGGGATTGCTCTCCGACTGTGTGCAGAGTGAGGTTGGAAGGCTGGCCCCGAGGTGGGAATTCCCATCCTCGAAGCCAAAAGCTGCAGAGCCTTGAGACGAAGCGTGTTGCCCACCTGGGAGCCTGGATGGTGCCTGTTTGACTCCCTGCATGGATCTCTCTGTGGATTTCTGCGCCTGGAGCATTGCACAGGACCATTTGCACTCATGAATAAATAAATAATAAATAGTAGAGGCATATGGGAGGGCTCACGGCACATCTCCCGCTTGACGTTCAAGAGAAAAATTAAAATATCAGAAGATAACGACGGCAAGGGACCCCTGCAGAGAGAGCCTCTTTGTCTAATGACCTTTCTAGGTCTGTGATAGCAAATATAATAGCCAAACCTCATAAATCATAGTTCAGGAAAACATCCGGAGGGCATGCTTTGACACTGTTTGCATATTCAAATGTCACCTCGCTCCTGAAAGAAACAAAATGTTGTTTTTTTCTCTCAAAAATGTCAGCACGGGCTGGATTAGAAAAGATAATTCAGAAGTACTTCCCGAGAATAATTACCACTGTCACCTACCTGCAATGTAGTTAATGAATGGGGAGAGAGTTTTTTATTAGGAAAAAAATTATGATTATTAGAGTAATTAATCAGCTGCATGATGACAGCTTCCCTGAGAAAATAATCTCCAAAGGCCAAGTAGGTACAGGAGGGCATTTTGTTGATAAAGCACCAGAAGCACAAAACATTCTTCTACCGTTGGATGTGAAAGCGCTTATATGGATGGAATTACATTCTGGCCTAAGTACCTGTGGGTCTGCTGCTCCTCGCGAGCCAAAAGATTCATTATCTCATTGGTTAAATGCAGGAAACTTTCATAACCTTCTGGCCTGCCCCAAATAAATAACATTTTCTGTTCTCCATCCTCTGTTTAAGCCTCAGCCCAGGAAAGCAATTAAGGATCGATTTATGGCTTGAGATCTGTGCGCCTTGCTGAGGCTCCCCTGCTAGCACAAAGGGATTTCTCCACACTGGAAAGCCAAGGCAGAAAGGAACCAGTTTATGGCTCCTGATCTGGTAAGGAGGAACCAGCCTTGGGCACGGCTGGAGAAGGAGCTGTCTGAGGATGGAGAGATTTCCGTCTCTTGGGAAGGCCAGAGCCCACCCTCCTTGGCTTTTTGTTTTGAAACATGAAGGCAGTGAGCAGAAAAGAGTAAAAATAGAAAAAATGGGATGGAATTTGGCAAAAGTGCAGTTCAGCACAGGCCAATTTCACTGCCGGCGGTTTGCGCTCGGGCTGTGGTTACCGAGGTTGAGCTGGAACGCCAGCAGCTCCCTGGAGGTCGCGTCTCTTGCAAGGACGTGCACGGCAGTGACAGTCCCCGGAGCCTTCTCCTCTCCTGGCTCGCCCCACAGAGCTCTCGGCCCAGTGCCAGCAGCCAGAGGAGACTTTTTTTTTTTTCTCCTTGGTCCTGAATGGAAATAGAAAGGAGCCTCCAAGGCAGGAGCTGCCTGGAGTCCCCTGGGCAGGACAGGCCTTGCATAGAGCCTTTGCTTTTTACATCAGCATCCAAAGCAAATGCCTCGAGTGAAGGTGCCATAAGGAGTCTGGTTGACTACTTGCCCTTCTGCATTGTGGGGGATACTCCCTTCTTTTCTATGGGAATGATTTCTGCATGACATGGATTTAATCTCCGGGCGTCTCCTTTATCCTTCAGGTCACACTGTACCCTGATGGATCAGCTTCTTTACCCCAGACCCTACTGCTGATTTTCCTACTTGCTGCTCCATCGCGTCCCCTCTCCCTCTCTCTGTGCCCTCCCCAGTGCCTGTGTCCACCACTGCTCCTGCTCCTGGTGGGCAGCAAAGTTTTGGAGACCCTAGTGGGTGCAGCTGAAGGTTTTTCAAGGGGCTTTGGAGCCCCTGGTGGGTGCAGCTGAAGGTTTTATAAGGGACTTTGGAGCCCCTGATGGATGCAACTGAAGGTTTTGCAAGGGCCACAGCATGCAGGCACCAGATAAAACTCTGTGCAGGGCTCGCTTCAATTCCTTTTCACCCTCTGGCAGCATCACTTCATTTCTACATTGTCAGGTTTCCCTGCCTGCTGGAGGAATGAGGATTTCTCAAGGACACGAGGGATGCGAGGTGCTGTGCTGACCCTCTCTGCACAGGTACATCGCGTGTGCTGCCGGCGGCAGCCTGGTTGACTTTGACCTCTGCTGTCCTCCCGTTTCTCTCCTCTCCTGATATATTTCAAGTGGTACCTTCTGTGTGCAGACTGAGGCAACGCGCCCGCCGTGCCGGGCAGGGTAAAGCTGTTCTGGGGCTCTGTTCAGAGCACGGATGTTTCTTCCAACTAAAACAAGTGTGTGTTCACAGCAGAGTAATTCCTGCCGAGGATAATGTATGAACAAATGCCAAAGGCAACAGCTCAGAGATATATTATTTACATATTTATTAGAAATTCAGTACTGCTTGTGAGAGCAAACCACTTCTGACTTCAATTCCAATAAGTAAACAACCCAATGGGCAAATAAAAGAAAAGGGAAACATGCGCTGCTGCCGTTTACACAAGCTAATACAGTAAAACAAAATATTCCGAACATGAAACTATTTCACAAGATATGAAAAAAAAAAATCCTACCTTTATTTTCCTTGGAACGTAATAATTGCAGGCTAATTTAATTATATCTGCTATCAGTTGCCTCGCAGACTTAACAGAAAGATAATTAATCCTTGTTTATCTAAACTACATTGTAGTTCAGTTTAAACTGCCCTGCAGCAGTGAGCATTGCTTCTGCTTTATCTGAACTTCCACTGGCCTTTCTTTCACTGGTTTTTCTCTTCTCTGGGTGGTTTAAGGGTGAAAAAAGCTGACTCTGAAGGCCTTTACTCCACAGCTGCTCTCCACAGTTTTGACCTGTAGGTAGAGATTTTTTAGTGTAGACATGTATTTCTGGTGAAAAAATAATTTGGTTTTGGGGCGCAGTGGGAAATTCCATGGAAAATATATGTAATTGTCTAAAATTTTTGAATTTTACAAACTCAGAAGTGATTTTTTTTCCCCTATATAAGACATTAAATAGGAATGGTTGGACTCAATGATCAGGTGGGTCTCTTCCAACCTGGTGATTGTATGATTTTATGAAATGCTTTTCTTCCATAAAATAGAAACTGAGAAGCTGAAGTTGTTCTGATTTCATTGGTTCTTGTAGGCAAGAAAAGGCAAATCCATTGCCTGACCCATAGCCTGTTCGGGAGACGCTTCATGTCTGGTATTTCCTGTTGAGAGAGAACATTTGATGGTGCCAACGATTCAGGCCACAGTGGAAAGATGTCTAGGCTTTCAGTGCCTTTTCCAAAAGCTTGCTTGAAGTATTTCCAGGTAGATAGGGGTTATAAATGATCAGGGAGAGGAACAAAGGCTTTGTAAAGGTTATAATAAATGTAAAAATGTTTGGAAGTGTTAACAGCGCTCAAACCCGTTATTTAAATTCATCAGATGTCACTTTGAAGGCAGCTCTCAGAACCAGGCTTTGTGTGTGCTCATTTCTAAGGGGAGCTCGCACGTAGCTGTCAGATCAAGAGCCCCCCAGGCCGTAGCCCCTGCTCAAATGTCAGCCCTTCCAGACTAATAACGCCCTGTGGTGTTTCAAAATAGCCAGCGTAATGCAATAATAATATGGGGCTCGTACCAGTCTGGAAAGCCGCCCCAGTGCTCCCGCTGCAGCCAAGGACATCAGAGCTTGCAGAGAGAAAGCTCCCAAGCTTTTCTTCTGGCAGCTCTCGCCGGGCAGAGAAGTCATTGAAGCTCATTTAAAAGAGGGACTCGGTGGCAGGACAGGGCTCTGCTGGGGCTCCAGCTAACAACCTTTCGGGTATTGGGGAAAAAAATGATTAACAGATGTGTCTTCCCATCTCCCAGCATCTCTCTTTTGAATTGCAAAGTGGCCTCCTGCTTATTTTGAAGTACAATATGTCTAACCTTCCAGGCACAGCTTATTGCTCATTTCCTATGCCACTATGAATCTATGATTTATTTAACGAATTTCCGCCCAGCAAATAAACCAACATTTGTTCTACCTGGAGGGCAGTTTCTGAATATCACAGCTCAGGCAGGCAGAGCTGCAACAGTTGGCACAGGAATAGTGGTCACAATCATAGAATGGAATCATAGCATCACCAGGTTGGAAGAGACCCACCGGAGCATCGAGTCCAACCATTCCCATCAAACACTAACCCATAATGATGAACAGGGTGTCTCGCTTTGGATAGGGAGAAGTCAAATGGTATGAGTAACCCCACAAAAGAAAGCATTGCGGCTTGAGCTGTGCTTCTCCTGGGCAGACACTTTTGTCATGAAACCATCGCATTTTCAACTGTGTTCGTATCATTTACATATATTGTCTTAGACTATAATACCAGATGGTTTCTATACCAAAATGTTTGCAGAGAGTGAGCTTTAATGCTGAATAAAAGCTGAACAGGTCTGAACACAACAAAATGACCTTGAGCTTTCATCTAAGTTTCTAATTAGGAAAAAAACCCCTAATATACCTACATTTTCCCCACCTAAGTTTAAAAAGTTCCGTTTCTTTGGAAGGGCTATTTGGTTTTTCCCTGTTTCCAATGCGGAATAGAAATGCCCAGATCCTTATTTGTTATGGACTTTCAGCTTTTCCTCTTAAAATACCAGATGCAAAGTTCTCCTGACTTGCAAACTAGTTTGTGCTCTGGGTGCGGCACTCATGCTAGTGCTGGAACTGAACCCTTTCAGATGATGCTCTCAGAATTTGTGCAGTGGTTAGAGGTGTATCTAGGGGTGGAAACTGTTCTTCCTTTGGATCCTTTCTTATTGCTGCCTCTACAAACAACTTGGTAAAAATTCCATGGCTCGATTCAGTAATTAATAATGTGCATTTGGTGATTTGGGTTATATGGTTGACTCACAAGTATAAATTAGGAACTAAGTTAGAGCCAGTGCAGAGTTAGGGGGATGTGGGATGGTGTCAGCTGGTGTCCAGGTGGAGAGCATCTCCAACACCTCAGAGCTTTGGGAACAGTATGTAAAGCACGTGTGCTTGGCTGCAGACATTCTTGTCTTTTCCTTTTGATAAGAGAAAGGAATCTTCAGGGATGAAAGTGAAGTGGAAGGGCAGAGCAGGACTTTCCTTTCCAGTTCTGTTCAATTGCTGCATTTTGAGATGTCACAGTGGGTAATACGATGTATTCCCTATATTTATAGCTGAAGGAAGAAACTTCCCCCCAAATAAACACAACTGAAAGGAATTTTCTTTGGCTTTTATTTGCTTTGGGTTATTAAGGTGACAAGTCTGTGCACTCCATGCAGCACAGGGGATTAGAGGGCTCCAAGGACAGAGCTCAGACCCGTGGTGCTTAATTCCACACCACAACCACCACGTTTCTCTCCCTCTGGTGTTTGCTTTGCGGCAGGCTGGGAGCATGGAGTCATGGTGGTGATTTCTGAATGACACTGAATATTCCTCCCTGCCCAGGGATTAAAAAAGGAGCTGAGCAAGAAAATAGTCATTGCTGTTTGCAGGATTATTTGGTTGTTTGGTTTTTTTTTTTAAATTTTATGCCATATTTTAAATTGATAAAATATTTAGCTTAGGCAAACGCAGTCAAATCATAATAGACTCTCAAACTGGCAGGGAGAAGAAACTGATTGTTTACTCTGTGCTGTGTAAATAACTGACACCAAAAGTAAGAAAACAAATCTCCTCCTCTGCTCTTCCTTACATCCTCTTCACTCCCAGTCAGCATAAAAGGCTTTTTAATAGAATAGATTGGAGGAAGCTTGTGATGGGAGAACACAATGAAAGTGGAGTTGAAAGCCATCCCTTTAGTGGAGCTGCACCAGCATCTCAATGCGCCAGGACCTGGTGGCTGGGCGCCTGCTGCTGACTTTGGGAACGCGCTCGCTCCATCTTCCTTGTGAGGCTGGAACGACTTCGCAGAGCTTCGTCTCTTTGCCCTTGCTTCATCATAAACTTTGTCCCTGCTTATGTGAGGAATGTGACAAATGACGCAAGTCAGCTCTTTCATGTCCACGGTGTCAGGCGTTCGTTAGTGTTTGATGGTGCACACAGAAGGATTAGGCACTGTGCGTGTAAGAGAATGGCAGCGTGACTCGCCGGCCTCAAGAGGATTAAAGGCAGTTTTGTAGGCTAAAACTTGTGTCAGTCCTATAAACTATTCCTTGGTGCTGTCTTGATCAGGAGAATCGTAGAATCCTTTGGTTGGAAAAGACCTTTGAGATCACTGAGTCAAACCATACTTGTCCACTACTAAACTGTATCTCTGAGCACCTTATCTACCTGTCTTTTAAACTCGTTCAGGGTTGGTGACTCAGCCACCTCCCTGAGCAGCCTCTGCCAGTGCCTGAGAACATTTTTGGTTAAGAAATTTCTCCTGAAGTCTAATCTGAACCTCCCCTGGTGCAACTTGAAGCCATCTTCTCTTGTCCTATTGCCTGTCACTTGGAAGGAGAGACCAGCACCCACCTTGCTCTGACCTCCCTTAGGTAGCTGAGAGGTGCAGGGCAGAAGGGAGGTGCTGGCATGGCAGTTGGAGGGTGTGGGTTTAGTTAGCAGCCCTTGGCTTTCTCCATGGAGATGTCCTGCAAGAGGATGGTTCATTGCCTGCCGTGCTTTGGGATGTGGTCCTGTCTTTCCAAAATCAGAAATGGAACACCCCATCCAGAGTTAAGAGCTGCTAAAACCCTTCTTGATGTTGATCTCTCTCTTGCTATTGCTCTCCAGCTGCCTTAAACCCAAAACTAGCAGCAGTGAGCTCAGCTCCTGGAGCTCAACAGCCCCGTGAGATTCCTTGAGAAGCAACTGGATCTAAAACCAAGTGAACCTGAACCATCAACTCGGTGGCTATTTCCGCAAAACTTGTCTGGTTTGTAACACAGTGCCACACGTCACAGCGCAAGCTGTTTATAAAATAGTCAATAACATTTGTGAAGGATTATTTTCTTTTTCCCAAGGACACCTTTCATTTCGACCTCCGAGAGAGCTGGGAATAAATGGCTCCGTACCATCCGCAGCTGACCTCTCCGCTTGTTTAAAATGTGGGCGTCTTCTGAAGGAAAAAACACCATTTGCTAAATGAAGCAAACCACCATAATAGGTTTAATGATGTAGATTTATCTCCTAACAGTTGTTTTGAGATCACAACAAATCATTAAAATCATTAACTCCCCAAGCTAAATTAGATTACAGAGCTCAGAGAATGGCTGGCCACTGCATTTGCAAAACAGTGCCTCTTCCTGCTGGCACGAATCATTAATTCTGCTCAGATTCCTCAGCAAACAATGAATCAATTCAACGTATTCCAAGTCAGATTAAACGAAAAAAAGCCAACATCTTTGTGTGCGTGCGTATTTTGTTTCTTCTTCCAGACTATTTCCATCACCGGAAAATCTTTTCCTGGTGCGGCCAGAACAGGCTGTGTCTCCGTGGAGAGCATTGTCTCTGTTGTGTCACTGGGCTGCGTGTAGCTATCTGAGAGCCAGGGAATTTGGTCCCAGAACTGCGCTGGGTAATTAAGACACACTTAAAGCGACAACGAGTCGTGCCTAGAAACCCATTTATATTGCACCTATCGCTGACAGTGCTGCTGCCATAAAGCGTGGCTCTGAGCAGAAGATAAGTGAACAACTGTGGAGGTTCTGGGAAGCCCGTGGCTGAGTGATGTGAGAGCTGATGGTTTGGCATTGTCTCTTCCTGCAGAAGCCCAGCTGGAGTGAAAGAAATCCTGTGTTAGACACCATCCATCTTGCAGGAATGTGAAGCTCCTCAGGGTTTCCTTCTCCAGGATTTTAAAGGGGCTGTTTATAAAGGTGGCAGGGAAAGAGTGGTGCTGGTTTGGAAGGTGTGCTGCTTCCAGCAGGCACAGCAGAAGCACTGCTGCTTTTCTCCTGATGATTCATCTTTCTGTTTATTTAAGTTTTCTCTCTTCTTCCCCCTTCCACAGTGGATTCAGCTGAAAAAGGCAATGTTTGCATTTCGAAAGAAGGGATGACTGGAAACTGGACATATTTATGCTTGTGTTTTACTGCACTTGTATGAGTACTGAGTAGGTTACCGTGAAAATTAGGACCATGTCAGGCTGCGTTCATAGAGGGTATAACACAAAGATTTTGTCCCAAACTCTGTGATTTGGTGGGTCTCATCCAACCTGGTGATTCCATAATCTCCATCAGGTATCCTGGTTTAGCTGCAGTTGGACAGAGCTGCCTCGTGTGGTGCCTAGTTTACCTCTCCCACCAGGAATGTGTGTTAAGTCTTTGTCCAAAAACTTCTGGAGAAAGGACAGTGTTTAGAAAGCGAGGAAGGAGCATGGATGCTCTGTCCTGTTTGGTGTAGGAGCTTTCTTCTTCCAGACACACCATTTCTCACTTGTCTGTGCGCTTCCTTCAGCATCCTAAAGATGGTGTGGGAAGCTGAGCATTCATTCCTGCCTTCCTGGAGCCCTTTTTAGTATCTTTATCTTTTTCTCACATTTTAAAATGGATTGTTTATAGACCTCAATGCTGCTTTTCTCCTTCCCCCTCACCTCTACAGTTCCCCTTCCCCGCGCTGCCTTCTGAGACTCTTTAATCTTTGATTCTCTACAACCCCTGGTGGATTTCACCCTTAGTGCCACCATGACTCACGTCAAAGTTTCATGCTTATTAGAAAGGGTAATTTGGGAAATGTGGGGAAAAAAGAAAGACACAAAGGTTCAGGAGATGGTGGGGGCAGTGCCAGCTTGTCTGGTTCAGGAGCAGAACACCTAGAACCGAGTCTGCCTTCAGAGCAAAACCTGGGGGCTCTGAAAGGTCATAATACCAAACCTTGGAGATGGCTGAGAGGCTTGGAAAGGGGTTAAATGGGAATATCATTTTCCTTAATCCGTTTTCCCCATGAGTTACTAAATGGATGCTGTTCCCATAAGAATGGAGCACTTCCCAAGTCTCCTTTTGGCAGCAGTGTTATGCCAGCACTTCTAGCACAAACCAGCACCACAGCAGTTGCTGCTCCTTTCTGTGCTGGTCACAGAGTAAGATTCTCAGTGGGATCTGGTTTCAGAAGAGCCAGAAGCTCTGGTGCCGCCTGTGCCTCTCTGATGTTCTCTGGCTGCATCCCTCAGACAGGGGCTTGGTTTGCTCAGAGCATCCATTGACCACTTGTCTTTGTGGAGTGTCAGAGGGCTTCACCGTGGCTGAAAATTCACAGGTCTGAAAGGGACAAGGAGCTTTCCTCACAGCGTTATGGTGCTGGAGATGATAGAAGGGTGTTATCCTGGGGAATGAGATTGCTGGAGGGCAGGGGATGAGAAGCCTCCCCAAACCACCTCTGGGGGCGACATCCTGAGAGTGGGTCGAGGTCCTGGGGACAGCAGAGCTGATGCTTCATCTGAGCAATCTTGTTATTTGTGACTCTCTAACCTGACCGTGTTGTGCAGCTCTGCTGCAGGAAGGTTTCTGTGCCTCTTTGTTTTGCATTTGAGCCAAATGCCAAAATACCAGGAGAAAGTTGCCTCCAGCATTTTTTTGGAGCTAGAAGGGGAGCATTCTAGCTTGACATCTTGGCAGGGGTTCTCAAAGCCCATATGTCGGATTCAGAGAAACAGTTCACATTAATTTTAAATGGAAATCTTAGACCTTTGCTAGGCAACTACATCTCTCATTGCAATTCTACCCACAATTGACTCCAAATAGGCTCGACGATAGCACACGAAAATCTGAGTGCTTCGGCAAAACAGAGTCACACACTTTTGAGCGAACATCCGTCCTCATTCTATTTGTCTCGTGGCAATTAAAACAAGCGTGAAATGTACTTGAGCATGCTCTTGGTCTCACGCCGACTTGAAAAGTTAACTGCAAGTCCTTGTTGCTATTATTTACTAATAATGTTTGTTATTGCTAGGGCTGAGGTACCTGGGGGCCAGTCCTTCATTATTCAGTATAGGCACACATCAGAAACAGTTCTTCCCTTCAAGCATTACTGATCTAATTGCAGGCTCACATAGGTTAATAGAGAGCTTAAAAATGCGTGTTCTGTGTATATAATAGCCTAGCACTGTACTTCAATCCTAGTTTCCATCACTGTAAGCAAGCAGTAGCGCTCAGCATCCTGCTGAATGTGTCAGGTTTTTGCTTTTATTTCCACTCTTGTCGTGGTTTCTATTTTTCTTGATGGGAAACCATGTTAGAAAAACTGGAGGGGTAGGAGGCTTTGGCAAGCTGTGCTGACTGCAGTACATCTGGCTGCCGGCTGCTGTGCCAGCTCCCGCTCCTCTCCTCTCCTCCCGCGTGGCTGAGCCAACTGCTGATTGATCACCGTAAGATGTAATGACTCCTTTAAAATCAGGTGCTGCCTCTTCTGCCTCTTGCGTTCTGCCCAGACTCTTCCTCCCCAGATCGTCTCCATCCCCGGATTTAAAAGATGGGCAGACGAGGTGCTCAGGTTTAGTAGTGGGCAGGTGCGGCTGGACCTGATCATCTTAAAGGTATTTTCTAAGCAAGCAGTTGTATGATTGTATGAAATTCATAAGCACAGTTCTGTTCTAGCACACAGGCAGTAGCTGAGTAATTGCAAGGGAAAAATGTGTGTTTTCTTAGGTTGCCAAAGCAAATGGAATCATAGCTCATAAGATTGAGCAAAACCTAACGTTCTTGCCCATCCTTCAGCTGCAGGTGTTGGCTTCTCTACTGTGATGGCAGCAGGACAGCTGAGCACCTGTGTGCAAGGTGAGAACACTTTCCTAGCAGTTTGCAATAGGTATGTTCCCTTCTTTTACTGTTGAAATGTTGCTTTTCTGGGCGTAAACCCTTTATCCAACATCCCTCTTCATGGAATACGTTGAGATGGTGCTGTTCCTGCATTTGTGAGCCAGCAAAGTGCCCGTCCTGTAAGCCCCTGCCCTCCCACCCGTGTGGCCAGAACTGTTTCTCACTAGAAGAACCAGAAAATTGGCCTTTTCCTGGGAAGCAATCGCTCTTTTTAATTGTTGTGTTTGGCACCTGGGTTGCTGCAGCCATGGGTGGATTACGAATGCTTAGAAGATGATTAAATTTCATGTGGAAGAGAATAGTTGGATATAAAACCACGATAGCAGGAGTAGTGTAAGTGTGGAAATCAAAGTTTCCATATGTTCCTTTCTTCTACTATTGCCGCCACAAAACGCAACGGCGGATCAGCATGTCACAACACAAAATCCGCTTGTCTGTGCTGCCGGGTGGGGACCGGCAGCTTCCATTCACACAAACCAGTCAGAAAGACATATTTTTCCTCCCTGCTTCCTCCTGCCTTTGTGTGAGTTTACACCTTTGCTTCTTTCATTTGGCACACGCAGAGCAAACTCCTTCCTGCATTTCAGGCTGTTTGGGTGGATGAGTTTGGGGAGCAGAGAAGGGGGTTGTTGGCTCTACACCAGTGGCAGGAAATGGCTTGTGGTGAAGTTGTACTTTAAAAGCTGTATTTCATACAATTATAGGATGGTTTGCGTTGGAAGGGACCTTAAAATCCATCCAGTTCAACGCCACTGTCCTGGGCAGGGACACCTCCTGCTGGATCAGGGGCTCCAGGCCCCATCCAACCTGCCCTTGAACCCTTCCAGGGATGGGGCAGCCACCACTGCTCTGGGCAACCTGTTCCAGGGCCTCCTCACCCTCATGGCAAAGAATTTCTTCCTAATGACTAATATAAATTTTCTC
Organism: Coccyzus lansbergi; assembly: GCA_033558105.1. NCBI lineage: Eukaryota > Metazoa > Chordata > Aves > Cuculiformes > Coccyzidae > Coccyzus > Coccyzus lansbergi. The sequence continues at coordinate 616,319 of JAUMJK010000430.1, read as the reverse complement.
CATTCCAATATAAAGCCATTCACCTTTGTCCTATCATTCAGTGCCCTGGTAAAAAGTCCCTCTCCAGCTTCCCCGGAGCCCCTTTCCATACCAGAAGGCTGCTCTCTCCAGAGCCTTCTCTTCTCCAGGCTGGACAACCCCAACTCTCTCATCCTGTCCTCATAGCAGAGATGCTCCAGCTCTTGGATCATCTCTGTGGCCTCCTCTGGAGCTGCTCCAACTCTTCCATTCCCTTCTTATGTTGGGAATTCCAGAACTGAATACAGGACTCCAAGGAGGGTCTCACGGGAGTGGAGCAGAGAGGGTATTTGCTCTCAGTGTTATTTTAAGTGCCTGTGGCCCTGTTGTTTTATGCCTTCAGCCTTTGCTCCGAGTTGGCTTGTACATAGTAAAAATGAACATGAAAATGGGGCTGAAGGGGATGTAAGGAGGGAAATATGGGGGAGCCCAGCGGAAAGGAGGACAGGAGAGTGGTGCAGAGAGCTCCTCAGAGGGATAAAATTGTAAAAGCAACTACCAAAAAGGCTTTCTTGTTTTCAACCCAAGGCATTAACCCTTCTGAAAAGAGGAAAGCAGTCATTATTTTAATACACGTGTGCTCGCTGTGGACTCAGATAGCCCTGCTAAATCTGAAGGTATAGCACAGCTACGCAGAGCAATTTAGCTTTTACAGACTCTGTTTGGAGTTCTGGGCTTTTTAAAGCATGTGGTAAAATTCCCTTTTGCTTCACTGAGGCCAGATATCACTGTCTGCTTTTATCCTTTTTTACACAGTTTTAGCATAACGGTCTGAGACAATTGTGAACCCATCCCCCGGGTTCCTTTCTAGCATTTTCTCCCTGCAGCACAGTGTCCTGTAATGGGGTTGCAGTGGGGGAACTCCTGTGCGAGCAATGGAATCGTTTTGCCACCCCTTGAGAGGCATTTCTTGCAATTCCTTATTTACTGCCAGTAATTTTGATCCATATTCATCCTGGTTCCCTAGGGGTTTGCGCTGGTCTTGCAGATATGTGGCACACTTACCTGTTTTGAAACGACACAAAAAGAAAGAGGGTCCCTTAGTTTCTATTTCTATTTTCTTATTTTCACCAGCAAATGTTCCTCTGTACCCTTTGCCAGCCCTGAGCTGTTTGGATGGGGCAGGATTTTAGGGACTGGGATGACTATTCGCTGCAACGATGGGGGAGGGACTGTTCACAACGACTTGTAGGGGCAATGGGCATAAACTGGCAAATTTAGAGTAGACACGAGGAGGAATTTCTGCACTATGAGGCTGAGGAGGCCCTGGAACAGGTCACCCAGAGCAGGGGTGGCTGCCCCATCCCTGGAGGGGTTCAAGGGCAGGTTGGATGGGGCTTGGAGCCCCTGATCCAGTGGGAGGTGTCCCTGCCCAGGGCAGAGGTGGGACTGGATGGGCTTTAAGGCCCCTTCCAACTCAACCCATTCCATGATTCTATGAATTTGCTGCAGGGAAAATTGTCCTTTTGCCCCCAGCATGTGCTTGGGTTCAGCATTAGGAGCACCCGAAACCCTTTAGAGCAACTAATGAAGTTTGCTCGTGGTGCTCATCACGGATAGGAACGTCAATCTCTCTTTTTCAGCTACCTTGAACCACGAGCCGGCATGAAACAAAGCTTACTGGAAAATGCAGATTTGATGCCATTTGTGACAATTAACTCCTCTAATTAACTTACACATATAAATGCACTTCGAATGAAGACATTAAGTTGATTATCTAGAAAATTGCTACCTTGGTAGGCTCCCTAATGCCACCTCTAAATATGCCAAGAATTAAACTGCCCTGGTGGCATTGTTATGTCACCGCAATCGAATGCTCACTGATGGAAGGCACCGCTTCCCTTTTTTGGCTAAATTTATCATTTCATTTCAGAGAGTGGCAGCAACTGAGCCCAACTGAGGTTGCTCCGACCTCTCGGAGAAAGACTCTCTCAATCGCAGCCAGGCTTTGGCTTCGTTATGGAAATACTCATTTTTAGAGCAGTGACAGTAGAGAAGTGATTGTAGTGACAGTTCCAAACTCATTCATAGACTTCCTTCCCTTGCTTTCAGATGGGTTTGACGGTTCATTCTGCGTCTTAGGGAGAGGCATATGTGTGTGTGCTAGAGAGAGCGAAACAAAACCCAGGCCTGATGGTGGCTGCTGCTCTTTGGAATCCAGGGGCTGATAGTCTCCTTTAGCGCTTTGTCTGTGCGTGATTTCTGTAGCTGCCTTCTTTCCTCTGAAGACAGAAAATGTTATGCTTTATCTTTAGGACGAATAAAAGAGCCTCATTCAGGTGTTTTTAAGGAGTGTGCCATCCTTTCGGCTGTAACGTGGACTCGATGATCCGGTGGGTTTCTTGCAACCTGGTTGTTCTATTATTCTATGATGTGATGTCAAAGACACTGAGACCGAGACATTTGTGAAAGATGTAACTCAGAATAACCTGTTCAGCCTTGGGATGAAGTAGCTACATGCTGCTGCCTGAAACAATGGTCTAGAAAACCAAACACCCCACCCACCCCTTGAAATATTCATCTTTTTCAGTTTGGAATAAAGCTGTTTTGGAGTGCAGAGGGTGCTCATGTGCTGTCAGCTTCAGATGGTACAAGGAAATATATGTATTTTAGACAAAAAGAACTTTGTGAGAAGGAAAGCTTGACGCCCTGCGAGAATGAACCAAAGGAAAACCAGGAAAAAATTGCCTCTCGAATCTTCTGGTCACACTTTGCAAATGATACTGTGGCTAGAAGGGCAGAGCTGACTAAATTAAACAGAAAGGCAAATTTAGCTTTAATTTACACAAGCTTGATCTGTGATTATTGGAAAAGGGAAGGGGAGAGAGAGGGCTGTAGGACAGGTCCAGGTCTGATCCTTTTAAAATGAAGACTTGATTAACAGCACAGTTTCTTTCGAGTTTAATGAGTACAGGGATTGCAAACTGTTTACAGAAGGGCTTTAAGTTCGTTTAGCTTCCACGAGAGAATGTCTGTCTGTCTCCATAAAAATAAAGGGATTCCAGACAGATCTGATTTCTAAGCCAGAGCTGTCATCGTATATTATGTCATCATGTGGTTCCAGTACAGAATAGCTGAGGTCTCTTAATTTATTGGATACTCAAGCCTGTATTAATTGCTATCTGTTAAGAATTACAGTATTTCAACCCATCCATTAGCAAACTTCAAGATGTTTTATTATTATTATTTGGCAATTAGCTGCTGCAATTATCTCACTAAACACTATGTAAATGGGTTTGCTGTACTAGATTTTCTGGTTTTTGCATGTTCGGGAAGTCAAAACCAAGGATCCTTCACAAAACCTCTCCGTGTTTCCGTGGCAGCCGTCCCGAGGTCAGCAGAGGGAATTCTCCTGTCGGTTGCTTCGGTCTCTTGTACTTATTGAGTTCTGATTGCGCAGAGCTACCACATACAAACTCAACATTTGCCATTTTCTTGAGTTTTTTTCCGTAAAAAAGGATCCCCAACAGTTCCTATGGGGCTTGACATCCCTGTTGGTGCAAGATGCCTTTGTGTTAAATTCATTAAGAGAACATCAGCTCTCAAAGAGCTCATAATCCATATAGACGAGACTGACAAAGTAAGAATTATCCTCTTCTGCCCTCCTGCCTGATGGGAAATAGAAAAATTCGATGGCATGGCCAGTTCCACTGGTAATTTACACCACATGTAGACAAGGAACTGCGGAGAGCTCTGCTTGGCCTGTGTCCTTCTCTGGGTTTGTTTTCAGAGCACCCTACATGCAACCAACAGAGAGACGTTCCTCCCCCAGCAGCAAACACCGGAGGTGTCTGGCCCCGGGCTTGAGCTGCTGGTTCCTCTGCTGCTGATTCCTCGTGTTCCTCAGCAGCTCATGCTTTCTCCCCATCAATTCCCACTTCTTATGCCCACAGAGCATCTCTTCTTACACACCCGAAGCAGCAGAAGCAGAGTACTGGCCTGGAAAAGAGCCAGAACTCAATGTTTTAACCCTGCCTTTTGTCATGCCAATACACCAAAAATGGATTTTCGTTGCTTGAGAAGCTCAGTCATAACAGTACTTCCATGCTTTAATTTTAAGCCCTCAACACTTTATTTTTTTTGTCCTTCTGTTGAGTCTGAGACACAATAAGTTGTTATTTGTCTGGGTATCAGAAGACTAGTTAAATACTCTCAGTTGCCTTAGGGCTACGGAGTATTTCATCACAGACAGATGAGACCCAATGTCACAGTTCTCCAAATGTCAGAAAATTAATTATGGACTCTTGCCAGCCCCTTTACTTCCCTCCCCATTCTGCTTAATGTCATGTTTAGAGACTTCATTTAGAAAACTAGCTCATTAGCTCCAACAGACCAGTAAGAAAAATATTTCTTGCTAGAGATACAAGGCTCTGCCCAGTTCATTGTTCGCTGGCTGTGAAACAGGCCAATGAACAGAATTACTGTTTCCAGACCTAACCTTGTGCTTTGTGTCTTTCTGCACTTCCAGTGAGAATGTAGAATCATGGAATGGTTTAGGTTGGAAAGGACCTTAAAGCCCATCCAGTTCCGCCCTTGCCATGGGCAGGGACACCTCCCACTGGATCCAAGGATGGGGCAACCTGGGCCAGGGTGTCAATACTCTTGTGAGGAATTTCTTCCTAATGTCTAATCTAAATCTTCCCCCTTCCAATTTAAAGCCATTCTCTGTCATCCTATCCCTCCAGGCCCTTGTAAAAAGTCCCTCCCCAGCTTTCGTGGAGCCCCTTTCAGCACTGGAAGCTGCTCTGAGGTCTCCCCAGAGCCTTCTCCTCTCCAGGCTGAACATCCTCAACTCTCTCAGCCTGTCCTCAGAGCAGAGGGGCTACAGCCCTCAAATCATCTCTGTGGCTGCCTCTGGACCTGTTCTAACAAATCCATATCCTTCATCAGACTTTACGTCCTAGATCCACAATTCTTTTAAAGTGTATTATGAAATATTCAGTTCATCAATTGCTAAGCTCCTAAGACTTGGGAAAACCATCCGTGATCTCCCTCCTCACCTTGACGGCTGAAGCGGCTCTTGCTGCATCCCATAGCTGGAGATAAATTAAGTTTTTGCCCACCCTTACATTAACATGTGGTTTTTCCAAGAGATTTTACCTCTTTTTCCATCCGTACCCACACTGACCAGGAACTCCTGGTGAGAGGGAGTGGGGAAGGCTTGGCCCCTGTACCTCCTCAGCATGGGAAGAATGTGTCCTCCCCTAAACACAGGAATCTCCAAATAGTTTTCTAGTTTCTAGCTTTCTCTGTTGGGTGAATTTCCAACTCAGTCTCATCAACGCAGTTCCAAGTGCTGCGGCACATCTGCCTGCTCTCCATGTTTTCAATCCTCCCCGAGATTCATTCTTTCTCACTAAATATTCCGTTATCAAGACTACACGCACTTGATCTCACTCCAGGATTTAAGAGTGCTGGTACACAGAGTTCCTTTGTATGAGATGAGACACTTAACCTTTCCAAAGAGAAGAGCTGTTTTTAATCATTACTTCTGATTTGCACATACAGAGCATGAAGCCTAAAATCTATAAACATTTCAGGCTCTTTGTGGAGTGCCTTTTCCTCTCGAGCACAGCATTTACAGGCCATTTGTTTCCATTCAAAGTTTGAAACTGTGATTTTGCAGCAGCCCTTCGACAGCTGAACTGCACCAGCAGAAGTGCTCAATCCATCACCAGAGCTGCAAAACGTGCTGCAAAATAAATAAATAATGGCAAAGCTGCTCTGGTTGGATAGGATACGCGGAGAAAAGGAGAAGGGGAGCAATTTGGTTAATGGATTTTATTGATTTAAAGATTAAAATGCTCAAAGGGTTAGATACAGCGAGACCCTATTTTTCCACTGGAAAATCAAAATCACTTACAGTGCCTTTGAATAAATTCAGAATTTAAATGGAGCTGAAGCTGTGGCAGTGTCGGCTGGAAAGTGGCAGGTCCTGGAGGGCTGGATGGAGCAGAGGGATCGTGCCTCGCTGAGTGGTTTGTGGGCTCTGTTGGGTCTCGCTGTTTGTCGTGTTCCATCTCATCTGTGCTTTGGGTGGGATTTTAAAATACAGATCATCGCATTTCCCTGGGCAGGGTTAATGCTTTGGTCACCGTGTCCTCTCTAAAGCCTGATTTTCATCCCTGCTTTTCTGAACAGCTTCTGGCTGAGTTGAGAGCCCTTGTCCCAAACCCGTTTTACTCAGACCATAAACAATCTGGGGAATTCGTTTGGAAATCTGAGCCTGGCTGTCGGCACAAGGGGGTTTGATGCAGTTGCCTGAGCAATTCCTCCTTTTTTTTTCAGAGGAGATGGTGGGAGGACTGAAAATTGCACTCTACATGGGCTCCCAAATTTAGCTGTCACATCTCAGATTTGTGGATCAAACCCTTCTGTACTTCTTTTTCTCTTCTGGAAAATGGGGATAATTATGCTGCACTGTGACATTTATGGCTGAAAAGCGGCGCACACGTGTAAAATGTAGAGGAGGGTTATTATGTGTCTTATTTACACAGGAGAGGATTCCCAAAAGAGAAGGAAAAAACCCACATGAATACATTGCCTGGATTTCTAATGAGCTGATCTCACTTACTGCATTCTGAGTGTTAGTAACATGATGAGGTTCAGCAATAAAAATGCTTTGCCTGGAAAAGTTAAGAATCCAAGTATCCAGGCAAAGTGATTTATTTCCTTTTCTCAGAGCCCTTTGTGCCAATCTTGCCTTCTCGCTTGACGCGAGACCACACAGCCCCTTCCTCTGCCCTGCAGGCAGCGCGACCCTGCAAGAGACAACCTAGATAATAAGCTAGAGGAAGGGCTGCATCCATCATCTTAATGATGTTGTATTCTTTGTGTGGCCGTCAAAGGCTCCCACCACCTGTGCCCACCTGCTTGGTTCTTTCCTTTTTGTCTCCAGCACATCCACCTTCCCGGCCTGAGTCAGTCCAGGTGATAAATCTCAGTTAGATTGGATGGAGTCCTTGGTATTTCAGTGGACAAGTGGATCCCACCTCTGTTACTCAATAATACCCAAAATTTCTTAAAGTAAATGAGTTCTGGAGGAACCCGTCAATAGCACAAATATTTAATAACAATTTTATACAGCAGCACAGTTACAGGAACTGCAGGAGCCAGGGGAAAGCTGGTGATGGGTCAGAGCGTTTTTTTTTTTGCTGGGATGGTGATGCATTTCTGTTATACTGAAACTTCATACGGGGTGAGAGTATGCGGCAGTGTGGATGACAACTTTGTATTGAAGTCAAGGCAGCCTTATCACTTAAGCTGGAGGTCAGGAAAGATGAATTTTAGCTCTGTCTTTGCCATTGACTTAGACAAGTTGCTTTGCCGCTATTCGAGGCTGTGAAATTGTAGTCTTTAGACCCAAAGTCTGAACTATGTAGGTGAGAAATCTCATCTGCTGGGCAAAAATTTGTCCCAGACCTTTTAGGGGAATGAAGAAGAAGGTTGAATTCATCATCCCAGTCTGGTTTGTGTCTCACCCATTGCTTAAACTGCAACCATGGCTTATTTGCCTTTAAAGATATAAAGGAACCCAGTATGGATCCTGCAGCTCAAGCTACCACCATACACGTTGGTGACTCGCTGCTTTACAGTGCCGCTTCTGAAGAAAATTCATGTGGTTTCATATGTTTGGGTCACAGAAAATGCACTTTGCATTGCTCTGTATCTCGTGCAGCTTCGTGCGTCGCTGAGAGCAGGCAGCGAAGCAGATCTCAGCTGCTGCTACACCAAAATAGCAGAGACATACACTTATCTGTGCAGAGGTAAATGATTGCACAGAGTCCAAGACAGCAGAGAATGTGGCCTTTTCTCCAGTGCAATGTGCAGAGATTAAGCTTTGATAAGCTGTGGGACTTCCATCCTCCAAACAGGTTCATTACCGGCAATGAGTTCCCTCTGATGTACTGCAACACCACAGAAGGAGAGAAAATGAAATGTCTCAATACTGAAGACATAACTGACAGTCTCCTGTAGCCTGATTAAGAAACAAGTGGTGCTTAATTCAGCTGCAGCGGGTAATAAATCGGACCGGGACTGTGCCCCTGACAGCCATCAGGCATGAAGATATTTCACATCACAACCTCTGGGCTTGTGAGACACGTGTACAAACCCAATGATTACGGAATCCTCCAGATGTCTTTCTCAAACTTCCTCACGTACCTCCCCTACCTTTCTTTCACTGAACCAGACGTGTACTTAAACATCTAATTCACACAGGGTGTTAAATATTTAAGGTTTCTTCAAATGGTCTTTTGTTTTCCCAGCCAAAAATATCTAAGAAATTATTGTTTTACGTCCCCAACACTGAATACAGAAGATCACTTAAGTGATTTGTTGTGCGCAACCTTGCAATTATGGGAGAAGTTGAACAATGCGTGTGAGAAAAGGACTGGACGTGGCAGGTTTAACTTGTCTTGTTTATACTTGAGTAGAACAGCTCTTATCAGTGGAGTATCCGCTTTGTTCAACACAATGTAAGCCAGAAGAATCTGCCTCGTTTCCGCTCTTGTATGGTTCATTGTATTATGATCTCTAATTTTGCATCTCATTAGTAATTCATAACCTGCTGGAGGTGGCGCAGTGGAACTGGCGGCACTGAGACTAAATCCCATCAGGTCTGAAGGGCTCCCAACTGCTGCAAAGCCACCTCGCAGACAAAACAAAGAATCATAGAACCGTGGAATGGTTTGGGTGGGAAGGGACCTTAAAGGAACATCCAGTTCCTTGTGCAGGGACACCTCCCACTGGCTCAGGGGCTCCCAGCCCCATCCAACCTGCCCCTGAACCCCTCCAGGGATGGGGCAGCCACCACTGCTCTGGGCAGCCTGGGCCAGGGCCTCCTCACCCTCACAGCAAAACATTTCTTCCCAGGATCCCAACTCAATCTCCCTTCTTTCAGCTGAAACCCATTCTCGTCGTCCTGTCCATGCCCTCCCTGATCCAGAGCCCCTCTCCAGCTTTCCCGGAGCCCCTTTCAGTCCTGGAAACTGCTCTAAGATCTCCCCAGAACCTTCTCCAGGCTGAGCAACCCCAACTCTCTCAGCCTGTCCTCATATGGGAGGTGCTCCAGCCCTCGGATCATCTCTGTGGCCCCCTCTGGACTTGCTTCAACAGAATCTTGCCCTTATTTATGTTTCCAAATGAAAATCCATTTCCAAACAGGAAAATATCTCGAAGCAAATATTCCAGTGTATTGGCAGCTGGTTGTGTTTCTCTCATTCTTACACCAGCTGCTCCCTGTTTTGCAGGTTCTACCCCACACCCCGTGAGCAGCCGATGGAGAAGCCCTGATCCATCCTCCACATGGGCATCTACAGACCTTGGGGAACAAAGTTATTTCCCAGGAGCTGTTGGAATCCGCATGTCCTTAATTAAAATGGAAAAAGCCATCATGCAAGTGGAGCTAAAGGTGAGAGAGGGGGTGGATAAATATGTCAGGACTCTTGAAACAGAGCTACCCAGGGCTGAGCAGAAACGGCTTCTCACTAGATGGTGTTTGGGGTTGGGAAGTGAGGCTAATTCAGTGTAATGAGAGGTGAACAGTACTCAAGACGCTACCACTGCCACTGGAGACCCCTTACAAACGATTTTGCTCTTTCAGTCATTAATTTTTTATGAAGTTTAATAGGCCTGCAGCCTAGAGACCTGCCTGGGTGTTGATTAGTTTCATATTTTCTCTCATTAATGTAGAATCTGATTAGCCTGTGTTAAGCATTTCATCTGATTTGGCAACCGGCATTGTTCCGATATTGGGAATTACAAGTTTACTCCGTCGGAGGAGGTAAAGCCTTTACCCACTCAGAACCCCGTGTCTCCCGTGGCCTCATTAAAAGGCACCTTGGATCAGGGAGCTGTTGCCTGTTGAAAATAGAGCGCGAGGCTCCTGCGTGTGTTCCTGCACCATGAGAAATGGGTGCTCATCGCTTCGGTAGCAGCAGAGGTTGGGATGATTAAAGCCTGGTGTGGGGGTCAGAAGCCCAAACTTGCCACGTGTGTGCCCAAAGATCTGCTCAGGCCAGGAGGAAAAACCTAATTACAGAATCAGAGAATCGTTAAGGTTGTTTAAAGGCTTCTAAGATCATAAAATACAACCTGTGAAGCTTTTGCTGCTGCGAACTGGGCTGAACCCGTTCTTTGAGTAACTGGAAAGCTAAAGCTGGTTTCCTTCAGCCTCCTGACCTTAAAATTCCATTTCCCTGTTTCTTGATGCTCTGTGACACACAAGGAGCATGATCTTTAAATCCCTTCAAAACTGCTAGTAAATGAAAGTAAAAATAGTGTCAGTGCAGACTCAATGCTGAAGGGCAGCTGAGGCTCACTGCATAATGAGTTAGGACACCAGTTAAAGCAGAACTGCTCTTGATGCTGCAGCTTGGAGACTCGCTGGCAGGGTGACCAGTTTGCTGTGCCACGGAGTGTTTCCAATTCAAAGAGAAGCTGAGCCAAAGCAGGAGGTTTGATGGGCAGCCTGTGCTAAGATCACACGGACTGGGCTATGAACTCGGGGCTCGGTAGGCACTGGGAGTCTGGAGATGCTGTGCCTGCTCCTCCAGCGCCTCGCAGGGACTGGCACCCGCACCCAGCCAGCAACACAACCAGTTTGTCCTCTCTTGAAGGCCCTGGGGATGAAGGTATCCCGGCAAGCACAGCTTATTGTGATCATTTAAAGAGTCGTTGATGTTTCCGAAGCTTTTGGGAGAATGGCTTGTTGGCTGGAGAGCTCCTGTTATGCCTTTTTCTGCCTTGGTGTTGGCAAAGGAGGACTATAGCAATCTATATCTCTATAAAACCAGGAAATTCATCCTGATGCACAGCTTTTTTGTTCCAGCCTTGCTTTTGTGCTCCCTCCTGACAAGTAAAAAAAGTTTTATGAACGACCTAAGCAATCCCAGCTAATGGCTAGAGCTGAAAAACCCCCATTGGTAATCCCAGCTGAATAATATCTCAACAGACTCAAGGAGTCTTTTACCTGTCTGGTGCTATTATAGATGTCGTTTGTTAACGATGATAGTCAGGGGTTTCAGAACAGGCATTAAGTGAGATTGCTTGGGTCATTATTAATTATGCAGATTCTTCATCTTCTTCTGTCAGAACACAGGAGTTAAATAAACACAAATGGATCAAACTGCTGTGCAATAGAAACTTTATGTTAATATAGCAAAATGCGCAGCGGGAGGTGGCAGTGACATTAATCTCTGGTGGGTGGAAGCAGTGCAGGGACTCACACATTTGTTTCTGTTCACCAGGTAGTGAAATAGGAAGGATTATTTAGTGATCCCAGTGCACTGGGATCGTGTTAAAGGACGGTGCTCGGCATGAAGAGTCTGCGCTCTGCTTCAGGAGGAATGTCATCAGAGGCGTGAGAGACCTCGGGTCACACTGCAGGGTAAGAGTGAGCAGTTCTATTTCCATCACTTTTGTTTAAAAATTGGAGTTGAGATGGCTCCTTTTACTCTGGAGCACAGATTTCCAGGAAATGAAAAGGTGCTCGGTGAGAGGGACCCCTAGATTGCTGGGCGTTTAAGGTAAGAAATCACTCTGGGTATCGTAGCCTCATGTTCAAGTGCCTGCTCAGCGAGCAGGGTTGTGAGCTTCAGGTATCCTTATCCATCAACAATAAATTGCTCGCTCCTTGGAAAGAGGCTGTTCCTGCCCGACTTGAAATTCTATCCGGCTTATAAGAGAGAAGGTGGTCAACAGCTTCCCAAGTTGCTCAGTCCAGAGCACAAAAGGAAAAGGAAGTCAGAAAGAAAGTCCTGCAGTGGCTTTCCAAGCAGCTGTTATCGAATAGGACAGTGAGAAACAAAGGGACTGGACGCTGTTGCCTTAGAACTGGGAGCTGCTTTCTCTGCAGCCTTATTTAAGACAGAGAGCACTGTTCTACCCTATTTATCTGTTGCAGCTTGTGGCAACGCACTTTGCCTCTGCTGCCAAGCAAGCTGGGTGTCAAATCAGTACAGATGTGCATAATTCAAGCTGGCACAGAAACGGATGGGTTTTGCATTGGACATGTTTATTTTCTTCTTGCAAGGCTTAAGCATGTCATTTGCTGTCACACATGCCCTTGTGAAATCTTGGCAAGAAATCAATTTGATTTTCAATGTCAAGCAGCTTCCTTTAATGTCTCTAGATAAGGTTTGTGTGTATTCTGTGCTGGAGGAGTCGTGTGTGTGCCACCTGGGGTCAACAGCAGAAAGCTCTCTGTGAAAACAGCAGGCACAACATTTCAAGGAAACCTCTGCAGAGCTGCTGCTGCTTTCCCATCTCTTCCAGAAATGGACATTTGCACTCCCCCCTTCCAAGAGTATCTGGAGGATATGATATAACACCTAACACTCACATCCCACCAGTGCAGGGCACCACAAAGTGCTTTGTCTTGTCCTTTTCGCATGAGTCAGGGCTGTGTTTTAACAACATCCCACGTGCTCTGGTTTGTCTAAGGCAAGGATTATGGTTTGCCTTCTTGAACCAGGCAGTACTGAGCCCTGTGGCCACTTATGTGTGAAGCCTGGAACAGCCACGCACCCTGGGTGGGTTCAAGGGTCACATACCTTGATGTTTAAGGAAGGGTGAAGGATCAGACAGGGTCCTTTGACTTCTGAGGGACTTGCCTTACATGCTTCCTTCTTTCTGCCTTATGTTGCTGCGAGGATTTTGCTTTTTCTCTCTTTCCCTCTGGTGAGTGAAGTAATTCCTCCATGAATTTGTTATGCTTTAGGATTATTAGAGAGTAAATGAATACAATACAGAACAAATGCAAAATTGCCTTTAGAAGAGGGTGAATCTGTTCCGCCACATGATGTACCATTTGTTTCTGATTTTATTTCGTTTCACCCTTTCCTTCAACAAAGTAGTTAAAAGCTGTTGCTATTTATAAATTGATTGCACATATATTCAGCGTCAGACTGCAGCGCTTGATACGAGCTCCCCTGGGAGGCCAAGCACGGAGAAGAGGTTACCCCTCTCCCTCGTACATGGTCTCTCACCACGAGAGGCTTGACGCAGAGCAGGAAAGCTGCCTTGGAAAGTGTCTTAAGCAGAAGCAGATGGCACCAAAATCTGATAGCACTTCACAAGTGTGAAATTCATTAAATCCCCTTCCCACTCCCCAAATTAATATTTTTTAAGCCAAGTATTAGAGAATTTTTGGTCTAAGTTTTCGTGTTCAAATAGTTTTGCTCTGGAGAGCTGCTTCTCAGCCTGAAAAGCAGCCTAATGAGCCTCAGGACTGCAGAGACACCGTCTCCCTCAATACTTTTAAGCACTAATAACCATCAGCAGCTCTTGCGGAGAAAACCCAGCTCTATGGACTCACCAGGTCTTGGCAAGCAGCTAGGAACTAAGGGAGAAAAAAGGCTTTGAAGTTCAAATGTGGTACAGTTTTTCCCTGGGTCTGTCATCTCCGTGTGTGTTATAAGCAGTTCTGAATGTTTGTCTGAGTTACATCAGAGTGTTTTATTCCTGATCAACTTGGGTTTGACATGTGAACGCGTGTGGAAGCTAATGCAGATTCAGTGTCCTAATCCTTTCATGTTAAAGGGCTTTGAGGAGGCTGTGATTCGGGATCAGGGGATTGCTAGATGTTCGCAGAAGGCGCTTGGGGCTGGAGCGCAGAGCAGGCGCCTGTTGACAGCAGCCACGTGATCAGGCTGCCCAGGGAGGGGATTGACTCACCTTCCCCGGAGGTGTTTAAGGTGCGGGTGGATGAGGTGCTGAGGGACACGGCTTAGAGATTGGTGGGAATGGTTGGACTTGATGATCCAGTGGGTCTCGTCCAACCTGGTGATTCTATGATTCTATGATCAGCAGCATTGCCTGTGTAGGCTCCACACGGTCACTCCTCAGCATCCAGCAGCATTAAAGTCAAAGAGGGGACTGTTTGAGTCCCCAGGGCTCAGCAGAGAGGGACAAGGCCCTCTCTGCTGAGCCCTGGGGACTCAAACAGTCCCCTCTTTGACTTTAATGCTGCAGGACTGACTTCTCCTCTACTGCCCCCCCAGTGCCGTGAGCCTCTCTACTCCTCACTTGTCTTGAAAACGTGCAAGACGCTTCTATCAGTCCCGTACTTTTTGCTGCTTCCCTGCTCCCAGCTAGGTCGCATCCACCCCTCCCTGCGCCAGCCTGTGCTGGCAGCCTTATCAGGTCCCGATGCTGCTCTGCAGAACCACCTGCATGATTACTAAGGTTTGGTGCAGAACCGTTTGTGTTATCCACAAGAAGTCTTCATGCTGCCTTGCTCATGCAGGTTATCATTACCTTCCTGAGCACGGAATATTTTAAGCTGAGTTATACAACTAATAGAAAAAAAAAGCAGCAGCAAAATCTGATTTCTAATGCAGGAACAGCCCTGATGGAGCCAACAGGAAAGCCAGCAAATTCCTCGGTATCTTAGCTTAGCTTCTTTCATCAGGAAAATAAGAACAGCAAAGCGGCTTTTGCATGTTGTTATTTCCCAGTGGGTAACCTCATTCTTGTTGAAGAACATCCAGGATTCTCTTTCTTTCTGCTTGTAATGCTCAAGTACTATAAATACCAGCAGCAGCTGAGGAGGAATTGGGAGATCCAAGAAAAACTGGCTCTATTAGGATGGAATGGATGACTAAAATCGCAGAGATCTTCCTCCTGTCCCATGCACGACGGCTCTGGGAAGGGCTGCTCTGTGTTCTGTTCATAGAATCATAGAACAACCAGGTTGGAAAGGACCCATCGGATCTTCTAGTCCAACCATTCCTATCTAACACTAACCCATGCCCCTCAAGACCTCATCCACCTGTGCCTTAAACACCTGCAGGGAAGGTGAATCAACCACCTCCCTGGGCAGCCTGTTCCAATGCCCAGTGACCCTTTCTGGGAAAAACCTCCTCCTAATCTCCAGCCTAAATCTCCACTGGTGGAGCTGGAGGCCATTCCCTCTTGTCCTGTCCCTTGGGAGAAGAGCCCAGCTCCCTCCTCTCTACAACCTCCTTTCAGGTAGTTGTAGAGAGTAATGAGGTCTCCTCTCAGCCTGAATTCTGGACCTGCGGAGCGCTGTCCTTCAGCGTGTGAGAAAAAGCAATATTCAGGTGTTGGCGTTCTCCCCCAGCCTCATTTTATTTCACAATTAATTTCCAGCCAGGGTGGTAATTTCAGCTGCGCTCCTGATCATCAGAAGTACTGGGCAGATTAACATCATTTAGCTTTCATCTTCTCAAGGGAGATAAGAGAAAGGATTAAAGAGAAGGAAACTCCTTGCTAGATGCTGTTACAGACAGTGAGTACAGAGCCTAGAGATGCGAAATCAAATGAGGGAAAACAAAGGAAAAGTTCAGGAGCCCCTTGCCACCGCCGGTGGGATTTACCCTTTATTTACTGCTGCCAGTCCATCTGTTAGCTCCCAAGCAATGCTAGAGAGGAGACTACACCTGTCAACACGTCTGTGAGGCAGAGATGGAGCAGATGTTGGAGTTTGCACCACTGACGCTAAAATTTATCGTATCTCGCATAAAACTGCTAATGGAGGTGAAAATGGTCACTCTAGTTTAGCTCTTGTCCCATTTTCTCCCCCTTTTTCTCTCTGTGTATTCGTCAAGAAGGAGTAACTCGCTGAAGAAATTTCATTTCATTAGTATTCAATCAAACCAGAATAATGTGTTTAATATCAGCGCAGCATCGGGGGGTGGAAGATTCATGCGCTCGGAGGAGACGAGGGAAAGAGCTGCATTAGAGCCAGCGTCGTGCTTCGCTGCAGCATAAATCCCCCATCACACACACACAATACATTAAGGAGAGCTGCAGCACAAATCAGCAAAGAGCGAGGAAGTCCCAAGTCAAAGAAGAACAATATCATGTGCTGTTATGTTATTACCACTATATATTCTGGTGCGTGTTATTAATGATCAGTCAAACGCAAGTGGTAAACGTGAGGGTGGAGCGAGGAAATATGGGCTGGAGTTAACTCGGGAGCACTGAGGTTTAATCTCAGGGATGGTTGGTGGGCAGGGACGGCCACTGGGCTGTGGGACACTGTCCTGCGAGGAGAGGTCGGGCTCCAGCGGGACGTGCAGGAGCAGATGGAGCAAGGTGCTGAGGAAGGGGCTGCAATCCTGCTCCAACAGGGAGGGATCGACTGTTAAACATGCTTTCCACACTTAGTGTGTTCCATCTCTGGGGCTCTTAACACACATTAACCAGCTAGTCTCCACAAATTCCTGAGAGGCACCATGGATAAGTGTCATTATTCCCCGCTGCTGAGGGGAAACTGAGGCAGGGCAGGTGCTCCATCCCATTCCTGGCTGCCGGGTTGGGATTTTGCAGAGTAA